>JBBIGC010000041.1:31991797-32017516 GCA_037576955.1 Lepidarchus adonis | reverse complement strand
TACTGTATGTATATATACATAGCTGTTATTATCATTATTATTGTTGTATTTATTATTACTATTAGTACTAGCTAATAAACAGTCCATGGTCCCAATAATGCCAATAACTGAATTTTTGATATTTGCAAATAAGCAAAACAAACAGAAGATGAACACTCACTCTTCCTGTGAATCCCAAGCATGATTGGTCGATCATCTGGGTGGAGGTGGAGAAGCACTGGAGTACCAATAAGATCCTGTGGTAGGTATCCGAGCAATGGGACAGCCCTGAGACAAACAAAAACTTCATTCAGTTCTGTAGATTAAATGCAGTTAAATTATGTCCCAGAAGTAGATTTGACTACAGTGTGCTTTTAAACTGGGGCATCAGAAATAATATCATATCATATTACATTGTATATCCATGTTATTGCCAGTCCATTTAGGTTTCCTTACTTATTATATAGTTGATTTATTTATAGAACTCCTCACTAAAATAGTTTGGTATAGAGCACTGGGAAAACAGCTGCACTGTGGTTTTTAAAACCCAAGCCATATTGTAAGAAAGCAGAGAAATAATCAATAGGAGCTCACCTCTCATCAACGTCCTGAAACACACAGCTGGGGGTGTGCGTTGTGGTAAATATGCGTTTGTCTGTGGGAATCCTTGGAGCTGAAGAATCAACACCAATATGTTAACACGTTGGCACTGCTGGAGTTATAGTGACACATTTCTGTAAAGTATTTTGGTAGGGATTTCAGTTTATGGTAAAGCCCCTGGGTGTTTCATCCACCACCATTTGCCAGCACTTATAGTTTTTCCATAGGTGGTGGGTGGGTTAACTGGCATGGGACGGTCTATGTTATATATATACCCTTACTAAGAAAGGTTATTGCCAGGGATAAGAAGACCTTTTATTATTCATAACCAATAGCATCACTATTGGCTTATTAGGACAGAAAATTCATTTGAAAGTAAAAATTCTGTGTCTAATTGATACAAAATATGTGCATGCAAGCAAATGATGATTTACTGTTGTGCATGTAGTCTTTGTTTTAATGGAGCATTTATAATTATAGCTGTTTTACATTGGTGGACAATGATTAACACCAGAAGAGCAGACTAGAAGCTATCAATACAGAATGCAAATTTAATGTAAATTATAATTCATTATTTATCTTACTTTGTAATTTATGATGTAATTACTTAACTAGTATTGCTAAACAAAAGTAATAACTCAAGTTCCAAGGATTAAAGATGGTTTTAAGAAACACTTTTGCTGACCTTCATAGCCAGAGTGCACTCTTTCCGCCAGCAGGAGGCAGCAGAACTGCTCTTCAGTGTGATACGTATCCTGCACCTTCATGAGGTAGGGAGTCATGCGAAACGGGTAATACTGCAAATCCCCCTCACACTCCTTACCACCACTGCAAATATAAAATAAATACAAACAAACAGCTTGAATCTTGAATCTTTTCAGCATGAGATGAAACTTGTGTATTTTTATAGCCTTTTTACTAATCATTACTAAACTAAACATTAAAATTTAATTAAAGGGTACCAATATTTGTGGAGGGCACTGTAGATATCTGTTTTATCCTCTTACTTCTTTTTGTCTATGTATATGTTTAATTTTTACTCTTATTTGTACTTATTTTGGGCATTGTTGCATACGTGTACAACAAAATTGCATGAGGTATTTTATTTTTCAATGTATGCAGTACAACAAAATAGTTTTATGACTTTGGAAACATAACAACAAGATCTAAACAGTTTAAAAAATGAAATAATCTGAAAAGACAGGGAGCCCAAACACAATGTTCCGTTTAATTCCTCTGGAGGGCAGTGTGGAGACACAGTACAGTGTTTGGGGCAATGACAGGTTTACTGAGAATACAGCTGAACTAATTACACAGAAATGAATCAAATCAAATTTTTAAATTAGTGAACAGCTACTTTAGGGACCCATTGCAGGCATTCAGCTCCACACAGAGGATCACCATGATCAAAGCCAACGGTAAGATATATAGGTATAAAGTCCTGTGTCTTTGTGCCACACAAGGGAAGAACTGTGTTCTCTGGAGTTTTGGGGGGTAGGAAAAGTAGAATAGTATATCAAGAACTAATCATCCAACTTCAGCACCTGACTTCACTTATGTTCTCATGAGGGATTTAAATCAAATAATCACAGCAATTTCCTAACATCTAGGATAAATTCTCAGAAGAGCAGGGGCTCATGTTTAATACCACATAAAAAAAGAAAAGGTATTTATAGAGACTCACCTAATGCGACAAAAGAAGGACTTCTCCTGCATGCAGTCAGAAGGCGAGGATTCTAAAAAAAGGGAAAAAATCAGACAAACTAGTTGTTAATTCAAAAGGCAGTGAGAAACATGAGCTAGCACCATGCTGAGGGAGTTCTGGCCAAACAATCGCCTCAGCCATCAGAGGCAATGAAACAGACAGAATAGCATTAGCATGTAATCTTATCTAACCTTATGTGTGTGCTCTTAGAGAGGTTGTGTATATTCACAAGCAAAAAAACTTTTTTCTCCCGGTGCACATCATGAACTTTTCAAAGAAAACAACGACCTCGTTTACCTATTCAGCTGAAACTGAATCCATGCTAACGGCACAAAATCATGCTTATGTAGGACATTACAGCAAATCTGGCTCCGGAAGCAGACTTTTCTCTTTTTAACTTTTGGCTCTGCATCTCTCTGTGTTCTAAATATGGCCTTATTTTCGAGCTTCGCAAAAAAAAGTTGGCTTCGGAAGTGAGCAAATGGTAAGAGAATGACGCACTCGTTTGCAGTGGGGATTGGAAATCCCTGAGAATGAATCAACACGAGTGTGGGCTGATGTGTGAAGTGCTTGTGTTGGTGAATGTAGTTGGGAGCTGTAAAGGAGCATCTGTGTGCTCAGTACATTGTTATATATTATATGTTATGTTATATTATATACATCATGTACACCATATATACTGAGTGTATGTGTATCAATCACAGACACCCACATCTACGTCTGTAGATCTATTCATTATTACTGTTGTAACAGAAAAAGGAAAAACATTTTGATCTTTAATCTGACTGGATGTCATTTTTTATTAACTTTATTTATTTTCTATACAACCATTCATCATAAAACTTAAAAGGCAGATGGCGTAATCAAATGGAATCATGATAAATTACAGAAATTATCTATTCCATGTGAGTATACTGGTAGTCTGCATCATGTGGTAGAGTGTGTGTACTGTGGCGTGTACCTGCTCCGGTGCACATGCTCCAGGACGGCAGCCTGTAGGGAGTGGTGAAGCTGTAGAACACGCTAACATCCTGTGGTGTGAGGAACTCCACAAACTTGGCGTTCTTGAATACATCCCGTTTGCAGTTGAGAATGGACGCTGCTTGATCAGAGATGTACACAATCTTCCCCGTAATCAGGGACACAGCGACTGCAAAGATGTCCTGCACAAAGCCAGCGTGAGGAGTCGTTATTAGCTAGAACAGTTTGCTTTACAGAAACAATGCAGTAACATATGTATTGTTTTATATAAACTCAAGTTTTAGAGCTATAGTGCAGTCCAGGACTGGAAAGAAACAAAGTTATAATATTTATAAATGATACTTTTTATGCAATTTGTAACAGAAACTAACTAAACACCAATCCTCTATAGCCAAGAAAGTTAAATATAGCATTTCCTGCTGAGTTTCAAAATAAAATGAATAAACTAGGTTAAATGTAATGAAACATAACATAATGTTTAATAACTTTTGCACTGGTCATTGTACAGCCTTTAGATCTTTCCACAAAACTACAATAACCTAGTCACAGTGCAAATACATTTTAAAGAAACTCACTGTATTTTTGAGAGTGTATTCTGATGTGATGCTGTCAATCTCTTCTATTGTATATGAGGACACATCCAGGCCAGATGGCTGACTGTCATTTATCATAAGCAGCTGGTAGTACTCTTCATTAGCTGTAAAACAAAGTGATAGTAATAATCAATATGTTATACTAATTTTCAATTTAAGATCTCAATGTTCGGTCTGATTTAATGTCTCTGTGTAAAACATTTGACTTGTTAGCAAATAGATAACTTGACATGAATGAATCCTGAATGAAATACAGAACAAATGCTTCTCGCATGATCTCAGAAATGGGTCAAATCAAAAAGGCTCTAACTGCTGGAGATAACCTGGATCATCTTCTCTTCATCTTAATTTTACGTAACATTGCATTTTAAATGTGTGTGGCATAACACACACATAGTTTGTCGATAAATATTTCCTTGGCGTTTTTAGACATATCAGTTCATATCACTTCTATGAGTTTATGTAATTAACACTAATATACACTTTGTTAACATTACAGTGCAAAATAAGACTTATCTGCTGAAGATGCTTTTACTTTATGTATTTTTTTTTTTTTTTTTTTTTTACTTTACTTTATTTAATGCCTTAGCTATACTGATCAAGACGCCAGGATTAAAAAAAAACACTTAATTAAGCATAATTTTATCTTGACATTCAAAGAATGTTAAAATGCAATTTTAAATCAAAATAAATCAAATAAATATTTGCTAATTTTGACAAAATGCTTATGTGCTGAAATCTTTTTCTTTCTGTCTTTCTCTCTCATTTTAAAATCAAGGCAAAGCAAAGCCAGCTATGTTCATGGTGTTTGTAAAGTTTAAATTCTTACCTTCCACCTGTTTAACGCAGCGCAGAGCATATTTGAGAGTGTTTAGAGTTGTGGATTTGCTGCCCTTGTTCCTCTTCTCTGCCGGCAAATGGAGCTTTAGTTCCTTAAGTGTTTTGATTAGCTCTTTCTGTGTTTTTGCCTTGGCAGACTCTTCACTACTGCAGGTGCACAAAACAGAAAAAAGGTCAGTGTAAAGGCTACAGTAACAGGTCTCAGCATGACACTCTGTATTTGCTGGATTGATGGTGACAGAGGCAGCTAGATCTTAGTTGACTATAAATAGAGCCGGGCAATGTGTGTTAGAAATTACTCTTTGTCCTGCTGAACATTTTACCATTAGCATTTTAAAAAGCCTTATTATTGTGGACAAATTTGTGTGTACACCATCATACCTGCAACCACTGCTGGAGGGGTTGTCCTGTTCAGAGCTGGCACTCAGCAAGCTGAAGGCATTGGAGCTGCTGGGGGGTGAGGGACTATGAGAGTTGGAGCTGCAAACAAACAAATGAAACAGAACATTTATATCTAATCATAAAACAACCCAACAGTAACTGTTATGGAGAATTACAAACAAAAGTTAGCGCTAATGGGTAATGTAAAATGTAAAAATGGAGAGATCACTACGCTGTTTTTGACTCCTCTAAAGGACATTTGAGTTGTGACTTCATGTGAATGAATGACTCTTGCTCTGAAACAGCTTAAGACCAAAAATGGTAAAGCAGTGTCATACAGTCTGCATGAAATAACGTCCAGTTCAGCCACATTATTGCAGATAATCCTCCTTTGTGGAAGATTAAAGGCACTCGGTCTGACCACTGTTTTAATTTAGATTCTTTAAAACAGTTTAACAAATTGGGAGATGTTTTTGTTAAGCCAAACTAACGCAATAAGACCAGTTATATTGAGATTATAAGGTTCTACTTTTCAGTACAAATAAAACAATACACTAATGAAGTACTTGCAAGTAGATCAGCTGTCTCATACCATCATTGCCTTGATGACATCTCTATTCAGTGAAAAATGAGTCTGACTTGTCCATTTATTTCTCTCTCAAGCACCTAATCATGTAACCCTTGTTCTGCCCTCTTGTTATTTTTTTCAAGAAAAGGTTGCCATGTCCTAGAACCCTTTCTTCTGTAGAAAGCTGCAATATGTGCCAAGACCCTTGATGCTCAGTGAGCTGTTCTGGTCCAAGTGTTTTGGGGACGCATCTTTTTAACCCACCCTTCCTCTGCCTGATCTTTTTGTGCAAATTATATATATACGCATACATACATACATATATATATATATATAAATAGGTTTATAGATAACACTTCTACTTAATTTAACACATTGTTCTTCCTTTACTCAAGACACGTCTTCCAAGAATAGAGATCCCCAGATTCAGAATAAACTCTGTCCTTGCTGATCCACTGCGAGAGTGAGAACAGGGCAAACAAGCATTACAGTTGAGTATAAGGGGATTTCACCACTATAGCTATGTGCATGTGTGTGTGTGTGTGTGTGTGTGTGTCTGGGCCACTGCTGTGTCCTCTCAGCTTAGCTCTGTAAGCATTAGAGAAAGCCCCTATCCAGGTGCAGGTGACATTTTAGGCTCCTTGAAGGCCACATGTATGTGTATAAATAGTCCCCAAAGGAGCTTAGAATAGAAATTGTGTACACAAATAGCATCTCTAAGCTGTTAGTGTGAGCTAATTATATAAACTAAACCTGTCTTTAGCAAGTTGGAAATGTGTCTGTATGCTATTGATACAGTAGGTTAATGTCACAGGCTAATTAAATCTGCAGATAAGGTGTTAAAACCTCTCCTGCTGCTGCATGTGGAGCTAACTGTGGCTAAGGGTTTTCATAGCCTGAGGATGGGACAAGGTCAAAGCTTCTCAGACAGAAGCCCAAAGTAGAGACCTCAGACTAGAACCCAGAATTCTGTAAGTTCTTTAGCCATGTCATTTCCAGGTTCCTTGAGTAGCTAAAGGGTCTCTTCAGCCAAACACTCTTCACCTCCAAGATGCAATTAGAGGCTTTTTCCTGAGGGCAGGTGAAGTTCAGGTAGCCTGTTTGAGTGTGCTCTAAGCACAAGTACCTACGTCTTCCCTTTTTAATGAGCAGGTGAGAGGTGCTGGGCAGACAAGACAGGAAATAAACTCAATTCACTGAGGAAATTAGGAACTTAGAGTGAGGTCAAGGTACCATTCTCACCCTCGAAAAACATAACCTCTTCACGCAGGCCTGCTGGTGAAGATGCCAGGGTAAAGTATACATACTTTAACTCGTAAAAGGAGGGCAAGAATAATACGTCAAATGTGTCAAAGCACAATGATACACAAGTCTTATGCACACTGGCAGTGCAGAAGCTTCTGAATTCATCGTTTCCTACATTTTGCTTGTGTAGATATGCTGGTATTTGTGCAATTACTAAAAACATTGAACTGAAAACAGGCTGTTGGTGAAGATTGGTTTAAATAAAATTGTATTTCTCAGGTATGGGCCCTTTAACCAGGTGTTCCAATCAAAGAGGAAGTTATAGGTTCGCTTGCTCAAAACAGCACTTCATTCATAAACATTTAGTTTTGTACAATTAAACATAGGTGTGATGCCAGCGGAGTAAAAAACTTTTATTTTTTCCCTTTGTATGAAGGGCTATCAAATATTGAGTGAAACTTCACCAAAATCACACAATGAGAGATGAGAGATGAGAGAACAGAAAGACTTGAGAGAGGGAAAGAAAACAGAAGCAGCGGAGGCACAAACACAAACGCAGAGAGGGGAACGGGGAAAAAATGAGCGAGCTGCACCCATCTCCTGTACTCATGCACAAACAGCACGTTGGCATGGAAATATGTCTGAGTGCGTGGGTAGGGAAACTTTTCCATCTGACCCTGGGAGGCATCAATCAGTCGGAGATGAGAGAGGATTACTGGGTTTTTGTTCTCTAATCAAACACATACGGTCAAGTGCAGAAGTATGAACAAGCCCATAAAATTACATGTTTTATTAATTTTCCAAGAGAAAATAAGTGAATCCTCCAAATCCTCTGCAGGAAACAAACTTAATTGTGACATTTGCTGCCATTTTTAGAGAAGAGTTTCTATTTTTTGCTTGATTTAACGCACTGGACACAATAAAAACACATTAAATGTGAACAAAAAGTGTGTTCTCTGTAGAGGATGTGTATATTTACACTTAAAACATATGCCAACTTTTGGAATTGACTTTTTGGAATTGACTTATTTTGTCATTATTTGTCATTTCCTTCCACTGGTATCAAAACTGACAGCTAACAACATCAATATTTACTTTATTCTGGACAGATCATCTGTCATTTAAAAAAACACTTTACAATGACTGCAAAATGGCTCAACATACTTCAAAGCAGGGTTTATAACTTAAAACATGTCTAATAGTGACTGAAACTGAGCTGGCAGTTTTGACAATGGTTTGACATTTGTTCAGTTAGGATTTCAATCTCAGACACAGAATGACTTGAAGAATGCATAAAATTGCTCAGTTTAGATTTCCTAAGGTGGTTGTGTGTCTAAAACTTCATATTCAATTACGACTGGGCCAACCCTGAAGGCAACTAATGGTCACTCTTTCTCTAAAGCTTCGTAGATGTAGTAAAGAGTCTTTTATTATTGTGATTAGTCAGAAACAGAAAGAAATGAGCAAGGAGAAAAGAGCCCTAAACCTACCAGACCGTAAACTCACTTAAGTTAACTTTACTGCGTTGTGTAGCAAACTCCTGTCTGCATATGACTATGGTGTTTAATATGGCACATTCTGTGTCTCAAGAGCTTCTATTATTATGCCTCCTTGTGGCCCTAAACTCAGAACCAAACAGAGCTCTCTAGAGTCTCAGCGGGATGCGGGTGGATGGAGAGAACAAACAGACAAACAGCAACTGTTGCTGACAGGGTTGGAGTATGTGCTGTCTCTCTGAGTGAGCCCAGTCTGCGTCATGTAGCATGGCAGGTGACCATTTCCTCGGCCCGGCAGCCAGCGAAGCTACAATCAATGTTCAGCTCTAACACAGCTCCTCTAATCTCCAATTGAACACACTCTTAAATTATTTTAAAGACTTTCGTAGATTGTACGTGTTTCTAAAGTAAACAAAATGGTGATGCAATTAAACAAAAAGACAACAGCTCTTCATAACAAGTCAGGTCCCTGCTTAAGACTTGAGAAGTGGTCTGTAGACTGAAAGGCAGTAGGCGGTGAGGTTAAAACAAGGGGATCAATGTTTGTTATTGTGTGGAATGATGTGTGATTATGTGTATTTTAATCTAAGAAGATAAAGCAACTTTTGCCTATTATCTAGGGCATATAAATGAACATAATACTCAAGTGTCAAATAGCCCGGTTATAAATGTAAGGTTCCTTCTCTTTGTTTACCAAACTTGCATAATATACTTAAAATGAAATAATAATTTTTTTCAAAAAATACCTTCCATTTTAAAAAATCCTAGAAAAACTACAGAGTGAGTAAAATGTCAGGAACTTCCCAAATATTTTCAAGACTCTTAATATGAAATGGCTCTCATCATTACAATTATGCATTATACTGTTGGGTGTATCTATGATGTGTGGTCTAACACCCAACAATGACATCAACATACTGTTACTTTGAGCGTCAGATATTCGCAAGCCAAATCGAATCAGTGTCTGATGCATCTTGTTTGACATAGACTACAACTGCCTACTTTAAAGGGCTTTTTGATTGACACGCAAAATCAGCAACCACAAACTATTGTTATATAACGTGTGGTTGAAGGCAACCTTCAAACCAAGACAACAGACAGATGCTTTGAGTATGTGTGGGCGGGGCATCTAAGGATGAGACCAGGTGGTTATTAACTTTTGACTTCTCCTCTATACAGTATAACTGTAGTGACTGTAATGCTATTACCTCTTGTTGCTCCCTGATGATTCTAGAAGGGCGGAATCCTTGCTATTGCCATTGGAGCTCCCAGTTGACTCATTTCCGTGCGATTCATTTCCATGTGATTCGTTACCGTGCGATTCGGTCCCGCTTCCACTGGACCCGCTGCTCTTCATTTCAACGTCCTCGTGCAAGGAGTGTGCCATCTTGCGATCACTGTGGGGTGATGAAGAAGGATCCTGACTACTGCTATCACTGCCCTCTGAGGCAAGGCCTAGCTTCCCACCCTCTGCGAAACTGCTGATACGATGGAGCGTTGACATGGGGCTACGACAGGCAGCCTGGTCCTGGCCCTCCAGAGAGGAGAACAAGAACGGTTTGGAGACTGAGTCTTCGGACATTATGATGGCTTGTTTGCACTGGTGTGGAGAAAGAAAATTAACCCATTTCCAAAGTGGGAACGGAGGGAAGAGAAGCCATCAAATGAAACTGGGATTTCCTTTGAAAGAAAGCACAAAGAAAAAAACACAAAAACATGAGCCTGACATAGTACATAATACATTGTGTCCAAAACAATGCACAGTGTAGATTAAGGTACATCATAGTGTGTCAGAAACCACATAAGCATGGCTATTTCAGTTTTCTAGTAAATCAATGCAGTCTGAGGCAAAGGTGTGAAGATTTGGGTATGGAGATTGCTACACCAACAAATGGCCATATATTCAAGCTTACGTTATATTAGTGCTAACCGAGAATTGTGTGAAAACTTAGATTTGACTGCAAAAAGGTATGCAAATCCATTGAATTAGTTCAAAGCAGTATCTTAAAGGGCAGCACCTGTCTGATGCCCTTCTTAAAACAGCGGTTCATAGAGAGAGAACATCAAAGTTGAGGTTAGCTCTAAGCAACAGTTTCAGGGCTAGACTACTCTCTGTCTGCAAGAGGACCACCACCTGGGCCATCAAAAGGTGTCTGGCCTTGTGGTCCAGCCTCTGTAGCTGTGCTCTTTGCCCTTTAGCTTTGCTGGAGGCCTCCCCACAGGTTCTGTTGGTTAGCAGGCAAAACAAATCTTTCTTTTATTCTCATGGGGACTCTGGTGCCTATTTCAAATATTCTCCTCACATGAGACATAAAAAGGCATGAATCAACAGGTGTGAACTCAGTTTGGTCTGTTGATGTCTGTAGTGGGTGTTTGGTGGTTCCCTGAAAATCCTTTTAAGGGTATTCTCACACTAGAGCTTATTTCCAGACCTGATGACTTTGGTACGGTTGGCAGAGTATGAAAGATATTTTCAGGCCGAGGGGTAGTACAGAGTACCAATTAGGGGTGGGAATCACAGGGTATCTCACAATACGATACGATATATGTGGCCCTGCGATCAAAAAGCAAAGACATGCTCAGCTCAAATCATAGGCCACAATCAGGTCAGCAACACAAAAGAGTGTCTACAACCTTGAAGTTCCTGCCAATGGTTGCAACTGATGCCCTTTAGTAGTCTGCTACGGTGGCCCAGTGATAGGATTAACTAATCCCTATAACAACCAGGTCTTTGCAACAAACAGATTTAGTTCACTTGGTTTCCTGGACAAAACCCAAGGTTGGCCAAATTAAGAAACTACACCTTCAGTCAAGATTCATGAGGCTCAGTTCTTGGCTCAATGCCATTCCAAACGGAAGTGACAAATCCACCTTGGGGACAAGGGGACATGAGTCTTGCATTGAACTTGCACAGATGTAAATTGCATTTTGTTTCTGATTCCAGTAAGAAGACTGTGACACAAATTATATTTTACTGAACAGTTTCCACACTAAGCAAGTCAATTACCATATGTTCTTGCAACTTATGTGGTGAGGGAAAAACCCTTTTTATAACATACAAAAAAACCCATTATTTATTCCAACCTTTCTAACCCCGTTTTAAATCCAGGTCAGATTCAGGAAAGCAATATATCAAACTTCACAACATATTTCATCTTTGACTTCTGGGGTAGAACCAGACATGCTCCCGTCTCACTGATTCTCCACTGATACCACACAATAACCTAAAGAAGCAGTCGTTGAAAGAAAAGTAGGGTACAGTTCAATCAGTTACACAACATAAATTCAACATCCTCAGAAACATACACCTTCGCACAGCAAATGACTCATCTTGTGGCTTGTTCATGTGAATGGTACATATTTTGTAGAAAGGTAAGACAGTTTAAACAATTGCCGAGCAATTATGAGCATAATGAAGGAAGTGGCTGGGTGTTTGAAACCCCCCCCCCAGAGTAACCTAGTAACCTAGAGGCCAAAGACACCACTAAAGCAAACATCAAGGTTCTTAAACTCCAGCTTTGCTATGCACAACCCTAGAACGACTGATTCAGCTCACCCTTAAACAAGGTTAATAGTTGTTGGCTTGTGCAGTTCCAGGACAATGTATTACTGCTATAGAACCAGTACATTATGTGGAGGTTCTTTAAACTTTGAAAGATACGCAGCAAATTAACACTAAAATCCATTCACAATGTTGTTGTAAAAAGCGCGACAGAAATAAAATTGACTTGACTTGACATAGTTCACTAGCAACTTCCACAATATTACAGTCTACTGACTAAAATGTGTTGCTCCGGCCTATCCCACAATGCATTCAGTGCAGCGGCACCGTCCCACATGATAACTAACAAGGCAGGCAGCCATTGTATTGTGTTGTGTTTTTTCTGTTTGTTTGGCTGTTAACAGCACTGTCAATAAAAACCTGAACTTCTTAGGCTAAATCCTTTACCAGAAATTAAATGAATAAATCTGCATTATGTGGGTAACAGTGATATAACTCACAACGCACAATTATATTTTTATTTAATTTTTTTGGAATAAATTTGACAATTGTGTTATCCCAAAATGTGTCACAGTAACGTTAATTATGCTTTAACATGAGAATTAAAGCAAAAATTAAGTTACATAAAAGTTACATGCAGTAATCAGTAAAATAATTGAATTCAATCAAGAACTAACTAGTAACTCCTTCTAAATATAGATTTGACCTTGCTGCTAATTTTGTTTAATGCTTTCCTTAGGGTTTTATAATTTATTGTTTTGTTGTCTGATTTTTTCATTTGTAAGGTGACCTTGGGTTTTTGAAAGGCGCCATGAAATAAAATGTATTATTATTATTATTATTAACTAACTTTTTAAAATTCTGGTGTAAATATAATTTTACTTGTATTTGAGTCCTTAATTTGAGTATGCCCATAATTTGTGGGTTGCTTATTGCAGGGAAAAAAACACACCCCTCTGATGTGGGGAAAACATTTAATTTAGGGTTCATGCTTATACTTGTATATACTTATATACAGAGGCTGTCTGTGACTGTTTAAATCTATTTACTTCCTTCTAGTACAGGCTTGGTAATGCTCATATAACACAATCATGGTTAACATTACAAAAAGTATTTAAAATACATTTAAACCTAAACTTAGGATTAAGATAGCGTTACAGTAATTTATCACAAAATTAATAAGTAAGGTTAATCTCTCACAAACTTAAAAAGTAAGGGTTTTTTTTGTTGCAAAAAGACCCTGTTCTCCTCCAAACTACAGTATAATGTGCCATGTGCTTGGCTCTAAGTCTGATTTGTATGCCCGAGCTTAGAGTACAGCTTAGGTGCTTCCGGTAAACTTAAATAGCCAGCAGACTAATTCTGTGACAAATACAGAACACTGCTCGTTTAAATGGTTATAGTCACCACATTTACACTGCAACAGGTGATTAAAGCAATAAAAGTAATACTTCTTTAAAAGTAGTACTTCTCCTTTGCAGAGATAATCCATCCCACCTAAGAGGTGTGGCATATCAAGGTGCTGATTAGACAGTATGAATATACAACTGTGGAAAATTCTGACATTTAACTAAAGTGTATTTTAAAAAGTCCATCCCTAGGAATATGTACAGTGACACCCACCCAAGGCTCATGGATGCACGTGGGAAGTGAAGGCTAGCCTGTCTGGTCTGATCCCAAAGAGAAGCTCCAATTGTCCAAATTTTAATGCTGACTCTGATAGAAAGGTGCCAGTGCTCTACAGTCAGAGCTGTATAGTAAAGTATAGTATTATTTAGCAATTTCCTCAGGGACAATAAAGTTTTTCTGATTCTGATATCCCTTTGATTTTAGCATTGCATCTTCTTATACAACATATTTAGCAAAGGTTGAAAATGTAATTAATAAAGAACAGTATAATAAAAGTGGCTCAAGGTTTTCACTTTTGTCACTTGTAACTCACTTGCAAATCTAATATCAGCTCAGTTTTTCCAGTTTCAAAAACATTGAATGCATTCTGTAACTGTAAACTACAAAGTACACCAATGTTGTCAGTGAGGTGTGTTTAATTAAGTGTCTTTAAAAAAATTATATATGAAATGGTATCAGTGTCAATGTTTACTCTAAACTAAATAATCTCGCCAATCATTTTAGCAATGTGTTTTATAACTAAGTATCAAGTTAGTGGCGTTTATGTAATTGAATGTGGAGTCATTATGTGAGCACACACTGCCTGGCCAGTCTTTATGTAAGGACTTGCATAATTTCAAAGGAAGCTATGACAAGAAAGAGTTAAATACTCTGTCTTGAATTAATTAATCATTTATCAGATCACCATTATGCCAGAGTTCACCTTCACTGCATATAAGCATTTCTAATAAACAGATAATATCATTACACATGTAGTTGTGGGACCATCATCCACATTTACTAAGAACTGTCTATCAAATAAAAATGCAATATTTTGTCAACCAATATGTATTATTTGCCAATAAATGAGAAAATGTAATTAAATTATATTTAATTAAAAAATATTTTTGCAAAATAAATTAGCACCCTTGAGTGGTGACTAAACTCCCTGAGACCTCTCTGGAGACCACCTGCTGACCTACAGCACTATTGCATATGTCATTAAGCCATCTTGAAAGACAGGTAGACAGGTCCTAATTAACTGTCTCTTGTATGTTTTATTACAGGGCTGACTACTTACTTGTGCAACAGTTTCTTGAATAAAACATGAAACAAAAACAGAAATGGCAAAACAAATGGTCTTATCAAATAGCAAAAACCAGCTCTCCAGACGAGTGGAAAACTGTTCCAAGTCTACCTTTTCAGACTTAATGATCTGGAAAAATGCAGGGCAGGCGGAAGGGAAGAGTGCAGGTCAATAGCTGGACAACCTTTTCTGGGAAAGGAAGACTGATTCCTCTCCTTTAACCCACTAGTCAAACAGACCCCTTCCTAATGTTATACCAAAAATAGCTGCCACTATATTTAGCTCCAGTAATACCGTTTTTTGTCTTAACCTAATGGGACTGGACGATTACATTATTTTGATACAAGATTTCAATAAAATAAAAATGAAATAAACTTCAATAGGTCTGAGATCTGGACTCCATATAGCCCATCCTATCCCAAGGTTTGCAAGCCATTTAGACTCAAAAATCAGCCCCATTCAATTATACTCCCTATAACATACTTCACAGTTGGAATGAGGATCTACGTTAGCTTTTATCTGCCCATATTGTCCCAGTTGTGTCATTTTTTAAAACGTTTGTCCTAGGCCTTCTGAAAATCCTAGAAATGTCACTGATTGTGAGCATGAATCGTAGTCTAATCAGATTTCAGTCAGCTGTTAACAAATGAAAATGATGATGACATCTATATGACTATATCACTGTGAAATTTAAACTAAAAATATGTATAACCCCAATTCCAAAAATTGGAATGCTGTGTAAAATGTAAGTGAAAACAATGCAATGATTTGCGGATCTTATTAACTCATATTTTATTCACAATAGAACATAGAACATAGATCATATCTTAAAAGAAACATTATTATCACATGAAAATGATTTTGATGGTGGCAGGGCAAATTTGTTCAAAAGTAGCATCTCTGATGGTATGGAATGGCAGATTGCACCTCTTTTATAAGCTTTGCTCCCATCCAGATTAAGTCTTTTTCAGGGAAAGCTTTGCATAATTCAGCAAGACAATGCTAAAAAACACATACTGCATCTATTACAACACCATGGTTTCCTATTAGAAGAGTCTGTGGCATGACTGCAGTTCTGACCTTTCACCAATTGAAAACATTTGGTGCATCATGAAACAAAAAATACAACAAAGAAGACCCAGGACTGCTATGCAGCTAAAATCCTATACTAGACAAAATGGGACAACACTCCTGTCCAAAATGTCCAGCAGCTTGTCTCCTCAGTTCCCAGATGTTAACAGAGTGTAAAAATAAGAGGGGATGCTACATAGTGCTGAACATGGCACTTTCCCAATTGTTTTGGAATTGGGGTTGACTGTTAATGTGTGTAAAAAGTTTAAAATAAAAGTTATTTATTGTCTTTTTGAAGCTTATGTGTATTTGTGTATTGTAGAATAGTCAACTGTGTGTGCACCATACAGTGTAAACAGTGCTTTTTACTAATTTCTTGAGCTTTTACATTTCTGGCCCAAACAGAAAAGCTCAAAAAGAAATATGATATCCATGGTTTGCCACCGGATGCAAAGCATCTCATGGACATAGCTTGTAACTATGTCACATTTTACTGAATAGAGGGTGTGTGTGTGTATGTTTTGTGCAAGTGTCTGTGTGTGTGGCTCGCTGCCAGTACCGTCCCTCAGAATACAAAAGTGCATCTTGAGTCCGCATCTATGTGCGTCATTGCTCTTTCCCTCCACGCCTTGCACTGTATGGAATGCAACACGGCAACGAATCTGACACTGCTCGCCAAATCTGCTCCCTAACCGTGTATCCATACCAACACTTAGTAATGTCCACCCACTGCTCTCAAAGCAAGAAAGCAAAAAACAGTTTGAGATATGTTACCTGAAATGCGTCATAAAATGTCAGCAAGAAGTCTTTTATCAAGTTAAATGTTTAAAGACGCCTCCTTAAAAACATGATCAGAAATACAGTGTATTTAAAGCTGCCAGAAAAACTATTCAGAAGAATCTGAAGGGATGTAAAATTACTTAAGTAAAATGGCATGAATGTTGTCAATAGTTAAAAGCCTGTCATATACATTACAGTCAGCAAGTGGTTGAGTAGAGTGAAGTGGTCTATTTTGCTAAAGGGGAGGGTCTTCTTAGTTAAAATCAGAGTCAGGCGGCATGTAGGGCTGAACCATATTCATCCTGCCTGCTTCACATGCCATTGGCTGCTGATTCTGGGATGTTTACGTTGCCATGGAGACACCACTGTCAATTATTATGCAATCTGACACACCCTCAGAGTCCTCTGGCATATTAGTACTGTATGTAGTTGTTGTCTGGTGCCAGGGGTTTTTAAATTAAGACTATTCCTCAATAAAGAAGCAATTAATGGTTCAAAAATGAATAGTCTAATTTCTAGTTAAGCATAATGATAGTACGTAACATTAAGTACTGTGAGTCATGTGTGAATTGCCATGTACGTCATCTCGTGTGTTCGCAAGCACTTGACCAAAGAGACTATTCATTATCACAGAAATAGTCCCATTAATGACTTCGTTCTCTGAGGATTTGATGCCAACTCAACCTTATGAATGGAAGATCTAATCTAAATAAACTTTCCCTGAGCTAAACCAGTATGAAAAGAGTGACTTTAATGAACACACTTAAGGAAAATTTAAACTGTTTTATAATAGTGTTGTACCAATGTTATTTAAGTAAAATGATCATTACCTATTGCATAATGTAGCTCACAGAATGTGAATTGGGAACAGTTTCATCAGTTGACTTCTGGCAAATCCATTTACAAGAAAATATTTTTTTGCTGTGTTCAGTGTCCTTGAGTGTTTTGAAAGGCACTTTTCAAATAAAATGTATTATTATTATTTTTATTATTTATTGAGACACATCATGGGCTTTACCGCATCAACTCAACAGCACTTGACTAATGTAATATCACCTTTAGAGGGCAGCAGTGAGCCATGTTTGTTTATTTGAGCTTGAGTGGTCGCTCGTCAGACCATTAGACCAAGATAACGGTTAGGAAGCAAGACAGTTAATCAGCCAGCTTGATTTCTGTTAACTTTAGAAAACAACAAACTGTTCATAGCAGTTATTTAAAATGTATTTACAATGTCCTGACCTTAACAGTGTTTCACAATTAACAATATGAATCATGATTTTGTTCTTCTGATGTTTTAAATAACTGAAAACAATTTTTGTTCAGGGATTCACACACTTTAATTATTTTATGCACTGAGGGGATAGAACTGTGCAATTTCATTGTACTAGTGTAAAATTTGTGCAATGACAATACATATTCTATTCTATTCATGCACTTTTGCATAACCGAAACTGAAACATGCTGTCAGTGCATGTTCTTTGAGTACTAGTGATAAACAGTACTGAACATCACATGATTAACAAACATATGCTCCTAAAAAGAGATCATGATGTATGATAAATGTATTATTATAGGGTTAAACATTGCCATGTTGCTTACTGTTAGGCCTACATAACACCCTACTTTGGAAAATAATCTAGCACGTAATTTTTCATAGAAATGTTAAGTCTTTTTAGTTGTAGGTTACCTTTTAATTTAATTTATGAGAAGCAGAGAAAAGAGCTGATGCAGAATTGTTTAGAAAACACTGGCCTACAGGTTTGTGAGCTCAATACATTAAAGCCAGATTAACGTATTTGGAGCACCTCATCTAGGACTAGGTCAGTTTTATTAACAAGCTGACAAGAGTCAAGACACACACACAACCACACTCAACTTGTTCAACTTCGACTTAAATGTAAAGTATCTTTGTTTTACTTTTAAAGTTTCCTTTAAACACTACCAAATACTACTACTAATACTAATATACTAAAGTATATTACCTACATATAAACTAAAATAACACCAATAAATGTAAAATAGCGTTGTGCAAACGCTAGCCACTCCCCTAATGAAGGCAGGCGAACTTCTTTGGTATTTTTTCAGCCTATTCTGCAGGTCATATCAACTAACCATTACTTACATAAACCATTTTAACCATTATTTTTATGCTTCTTTCCCACTTTTACTGGTTATTGATTTGTGCGCATTATTAAATAAATATTTGTGGATATTAAATATTAAATATCACAGAACAGATCAGACAATTTTCCAATTATTATTTCAATAAACAGATAAATGGATCCATAAAGAAAGAAATAAGCGTTAAAGTGGGCAGGGGCGATACTGGACCAGTGACCGGCATTGACCCACTCCGTGACACAGTTATGCAACGTGCATGTTTATACCTACGTTAGAAATACATTTTCTTTATACATTGCATATACATTGCTTTAAAATTAACTTAACATCTGCCACAGTGACTTTTCTAATGTTCAAAATCGATAAAAACATTAGAGCTACACATTAAACATCCCTAGAAAGAATGCTGTAGTCAAACCGCGCGCATAGCAGTCAATGGAATTTGAGTTATACAACATTCAACTCCGCGCGCTGACACCCAGACAAGCATTTAAAACCCGCAAACCGAACCTACCTCACTTTTCGGTAGACTTAGTTCAGGTTAAGGACCTCTGCTTTATCCCGTCTGATTCTGAAGGTGTTTGTTGTAATATTCCTGAATATCTGGGCTCAGTGCACCAGTATCGTATGACACACTGCACTCGCTCGCGCTCACACTGCTGCCCTGGATCCCAGGCGCTTGGTATGACCTCAATTCGTGCTCCGCCCACCGAGCCTAGCGTCGTCCAATCACAATCAGCTACTACCATAACGTTTGCAAGGCTAGTGCGTGTCGACGACTGCGCTCGGCTTCCCATTGGCTGGAAGCGCCGCCAGTCTTTTTACATAAGGCTGGCACACACCTCACGTGGAAACCCCATGGCCAGTGGCGGCGTGCGAGCGGTGTGGGCAAATCAGTAAGTAGGGGACGCGAGCGGGTGAATGGAGCTCTGGCGCGGTTGGTCCAGGGAAGCCGAGCACGACGGCGTGTTATACAAACTGTTATACAAGCGTGTGTAAGTCAATGTGGTCGGTGTATGCGTAAAATTGCACCGTGGTAAGTCATTTGATCCGTTACAGACTGTTTTTCACTTTCCAGTTTATTTGAACATGTCCATATTTAAGCACGTTCCTTTTGGATTAGTGTTATATTTAAGGCTGTAGAACCTTCATGGAGAGTTTACCTAGAGCATCAACCACCATCATGCTCCACGAGGCTTCTTCCTGATAAAATACTTTATCTAAAGCCCCCAAAACTGAAAATAAGACATAATATCCCACACAAACGGTTGGCATACACTATTATGTCAAAAAGTTTATAGACACATGCTCACCCATGGTTCCTTCTGATATCAGAGGTATTAATAAGGTGTATGTGTGCCCCTTTGCTGTAATAACACCTACTCCTCAGAAAAGGCTTTACACATTTTGGAACATACATGTGAGGATCTGATTCAGCTACAGGAGAATAGGGAAGATCAGGTAGTTGGAGAATTTGTTCAAGACCACCACCAGCTAATTGATTGGGCTAGATGGAGTTTAATCACTATAGAGACTAGATGAGTAGTTCCTCTGCTTAAACACGCCTGGTTCAGCCCACCTGTTAATCGCCAGGTTTAGTGAGCATGTTTGAGGAGAGAAAACTACTCAATAATGAACGTATTTATACCTCACTACCTGACACTTAGTATTGGACATGATGATCTTAGGATTATATAAGGGTGCTCTAGAGCAGGGGTCACCAACATGGTGCCCGCGGGCACCAGGTTTCCCCCAAAGACCACATGAGGTGCACGTCGGCATGTTCCAAAAACTAACCAGTAAGTAGCATCTAAAATGTAATTTTATCATATTGTTCTTTAATCACATTTGCATATTTGAAAATAACATTAAAAAAGCATTTAAAACATGTTTATTATACATGAAGTTTAGATAAGT
Organism: Lepidarchus adonis; assembly: GCA_037576955.1. Lineage (NCBI taxonomy): Eukaryota > Metazoa > Chordata > Actinopteri > Characiformes > Lepidarchidae > Lepidarchus > Lepidarchus adonis. The sequence goes on along the minus strand of JBBIGC010000041.1, from coordinate 31,997,042 downwards.
TTAGGTAAACTGTTAAAAGGTCAGTATTTTGTGCATGACAAAACGTTGGTGGAGAGTAAACTGTAAAGAAAACTGGAAAGAAAATGTATCATTGTGAATGGGAGGAAGAGTTCTTTTTTACTACTGTGAAAGAAACCTGCAGAATGTGGAGACACTTCAATACATGTCACAAAAATGTTAAAGTAATCAATTGAAAAGCTCTCAGTTTCAAAAAGGTTGGTGACCCCTGCTCTAGAGTCCCATTCTGTAAAACATTTTCTATGGTTATACAATGTCTGTATGTGCAACTGAACACCTATGCCAGTAATGAGTGAAGCTTAAAGAAGTGAATTAATTAAAGTTGAGTGTCTGAATATTTTTAGAAAGTTTAGCACTGAATGTTTTGAACTCAATACCCTGCACATGACAGACTGTTATATCGTCTCTGAACTGTCAATGTGTGCAAATATATTGGTGTAATAGAGTATGTGTGTATGCACAGGTATTTTTACTTCTGCTGCTGTTGCGCATACATTTTCCTAAAGGACATAATTATGCAAACATTTCACTAAGAACTGTTTTTGTTCCACTTATTTTTGTGCAGGTTTATGACCCAAAACCAGATGCGATTAATTTTTACATGACAATTTTGGTCCCTTGAAGAGGCAGTTTTCTGGCATGATGCCTTCAAATTATGTTAATGACCTATGTCTTGATTGGCTCCCCTGTATTACGCCTTATTCTAAAAACAGTCCAGGCTAAATAGCTATAGGTTGAATAGATGTATTTTTGTCAGTGTTAGGTTTCAGGACATCACAAAAACACTGAATTTAAAACAGGCTTAGATTTCATGTATAGACTAGAAAGTGAATTGTACATTTTATATTACAAAGATTACATCATATGTTTAACTCATTTTTATCAGGGTTTTTCCATGGTATGGCGCTTTTATGTACACATTTTGCCCTTCATTCATAGAAGCTTGGGCAAGGTTGGGTACTCTTGGCCTCTCAGGTCTATTACTAGCTGGCATCATAAATCCAGACTCATGTAGAAATAATTTCCCCGATTATTTCTACATGATTTACCAAAAAAGTATTGCACATTAGGAAGTTTTGCTGTTAGGAGACAAATGTAATGTATAGCTTACAAATGTCATTTTCTGTGGATACTGAAAGATGTTGGCATAAATCCCATGCAATTTTACTCAGCAGATGAATTTGTCTGTGGTACCATGCACAATAGCAGATGGCAGTGACTGCTTCCATGTCTTCCAGTATGGGTTCTCCAGCCTGGCAATTAACCTTTGAAGGACTTCAGCCCAGTTCTAAGCGGCATCCTGTGGTCCTCCTCAAAGTCCACACTTGACATCAATGATGTGCTGACCTACAGGGCAAAAAATAAACTCAAGTGTGCTAAGTTTAACAGCACTTGTCTAGGCTCTGCATGTGCTGTATCTCATACACGTTTTCCACTTTATGATCTAGTGTGTTAGTCTAAGTTACAGAATTAATGCTGTGTAACGACAAATTAATTAAGCGAATAAATTACACTAGGTAAATGTTTTACAAAGCATTTCTCATGATTCTCCTGCAGTATTTTTGTGTAGATTTTGGAATTTATAGTTCTGTCACTAAGACAAAGTATCCCTACACCATAATACTACCACCATCATATTGGAATATTCATATATCCCATTGTTGAGTTCTGGGTACTTTTGTTCCAAAAACTTTTATCTCCATAGCAAATGGATAAATAATTACATCAATGGATCCAATCTATACCATTTTTGTCCATTCTTACGTTAAACTAGGGTAAGGCCTGCAATTTCTAGGGTTAGGCTAGGGAATGTGTAACAAATTATGAATTTACACTGACTTCATTACAGACTGGTTTGAGTAGGAAGTCTTGGTAGAGCATGGTATAGGATTATAATCACTTAAAAATGTTTTTTTTGTTTATACTATAGTTTTCTTATATTAAATGTTGAAAATCTGATCAAATATGCAAAAAAATGAGGCAAATAATTTTTAAAGGCATTGTACAATGCATCAGTTATTAAAGTCCTTAAAAATGGTATAGAACAAATATGTAAATTTACACACAGATTTATTATAAGCATCAAAACAGTAACGTTATCAGGTAATTACTCAGCAAACAATCTGCCCTGTTCAGCCATAACATTAAAACCACCTGCTCAAAATTGTGTAGATCCCCCTCATGCCACCAAAGCAGCTGGGTGTTCAGGCAACTTTCTGTCAGAGCCAGCATTAAGATTTTGTGGAACAGGAGCTCCTCTTTGGAATCAGACCAGATGGGCTAGCCTTCACTCCCCACATGCATCAATGAGCCTTGGGTGCCCAAGACCCTTTTGCCAGTTTACCTGTTTTCACTTCATTGGTTCACTTTTGTAGGTACATACTGATACATACTGGAACACTCCACAAGATCTGCTGTTTTGGAGATGCTCAAGCCATCAAAATATGGGCCTTGTCAAAATGGCTCAGATCCTTTCACTCCCTGCTTCCAATACATCTACTTTGAGAGTCACACAGTAAAAGCCTGTTTAATGTTTAAATGTTAAAGAGATAAAGAAAGGCTGAATAATGGTCAAGTAAAAATAAAATACAAGACAAATCCAGGACATGAGCCATTCATAACATTTGTAGTCTTGGTGAGATGAAGCTGGTGAACAGAATAGCCAGTAGGATAGCAACACGAAGAGAGGAACCATGTGGGTGGACAGACAGAAAGACTGTTGTTATGAATGGTGGGCAGGATAGTTACTAATAGGTGGGCGTTGAACGGAAGCACCTCACTCCGCTCACTATGGCAGAAATCCTTCTTAGTCACCGCTTTTAGAGGAGCCTTCAAAGCATTTTGATTAATAAAAATATCACATATGGGCCACTATGTTAAAATATGTTCTACTGAATGTCAGGCTCATTTGGGCAAGTTTTTTTTTTTGCATTTTATATATAAGCCATATGGAACCAATCAGACAGACTCTCCCCTTATGTAAGCCCATGTTCAACTGCTCTACTGAGGAAGCATTCCTTTCTGCCTGCAAAACAAATTATAGGTACTTGAATTATGAGATCATTTGGGTGGGCTTTTATTGAAGTCTGCACAGTGGAGATGCCAGGTGCTATTTTTGGGCCTTGGACCTTGATGTACTGCTGAAGTGCCAACAGAAGTCTGTGATTGGGCGAGAGAGTGACGTAAATGCGTCTGTTTGTTCAATTGTAGAATGGGCAGGATAGCACTCTCACTGCCTAGCACTGTTGTCTGCATCCGTTTGGCCTAATTTAGCTAACTCAGTGCCTACAGCAGTTTGAGTTCTCCTCTTTTCGTCACTCATTACCATCATGCTCCAAAAGTGTGAGCTGAGTCAAAGAGGGAAAACTGACTTGTGGGATAGTCTTGAGAATTAATTGGAGGCTGTGAAGAAAATGTGTTGAGTCTTGTGTGCTGGAACAAGTGAAACACTGCATTTATAAACACTGCTGGCCCTTGCTGCATCAATATCAGTCCTGGAGGATCATATCCTGTAGAATTTGAGGATCCTGTTGTTAAAGCAAGTCTAATCAAATGTGTCTGGGAAAGAAAATCACCAAATCCTATTGGACAGAATATCCCTTCTTTAGAATTGTGACTACCACTAACTTTTAAGGATAGGGCTGCTTATCTACAATCTTTTTAAATGGTTAAAGGCATGGCCACCCATTTCTAAAAAAGCTTTCAATTAATATGAAAGCTATGGGCTTTGGATGTTCTTCAAACACACACTTTATCTGATGGTCTTTTAAAGATCCGTCCACCAAAACGTTCTTTGAGAAACCAACAGTGATTTTTTTGGACTCACTCCAAAGATTTTTGGCTTCTGTATTGTAGCTTTTCACCCTTTCACAGCAACCCACCTCTTTCAACAGGCTTGCCAATAGACTCAAGACTATTTTTGTGTATTTGCTAGTCACGTTCAGTTCTAGACATGAGTCGTTGTGTACTATTAACTGACAAGTTGAACTAGATGTATAATGGTAGACATAACACTAAGCTGTGAAGGGGTCTTCTAAAACAGGGGATGAAAAACTACAGTCTGCCAACTCTAGTTTAAATCTGCTGTAATTATTATTTAGTCTTGGTATAAGTGCTGTGAAATGATTACAATAGAGGCAACATGTAGTGTTTACACTACATTATAACTCATAAAACAACCTAGGTTTATGAGTTGTTAAAGTTGAGCTGTGCTAACATTTATAAGTCGTTAGTGTTCTTTGTGCATGGGAGTAACAGGAAGAAGGGCGTGGACTCTTGACTCGAGCTGTCCTCCAAACTCATTACATCAGCCTGTACTTTTGCAACGGCACGCATGAGGAAATGTGCTGGCATGAGGCCCAGTGCAAACGTGTCGTCTGTCTGGGAGTTACTTGAGCCTCTCTTCCCTTTAAAACTCATTCCCTGCTCTGGTTGACCCACTCTAGCTCTCTGTCTGCTGTACCAAGCAGAGAGGGAAGCAGGGCAGTGTAACAACATGCCGCTCCTGTCCACTCAGTATTCAGAGGCGTAGTGGTATATATAAACTAGGGGTATATACAATACTAGGCAGAAACCAGCTTCTTTAATCCTTTACATATGTAGATTCTGAACACTCAGTTGGCCTTAAATTGTGAAATACAGCTGGAAGTATGCTTTAGTTACATTTTGTTCATAAGAATTTAATTAGGGATGCCAAAAAAAAATTCAGTGAAAAACAGCTTATTTCTCTTTTATATCAAAATAGCTCACAAACAAAAATATCTTCACCTAATGAAACAATCTGAGGAGGTTATTCTGTGTTAACTGGGGGCACCAAGTGGAGAGACGTACAATGGAATCAAATGCCATTTTGAGGCCTTCTCCATGACGTTATTAAGGCTTAACTCTTTAAGGGATAAACGTGCGGGGGCGTGAGAAAAGCATGTTTGTAAGTGTGCTTAAGAGCGGCTGACAAGTTTACTTGAGATGCAAGCCATAAAGTTTTAACTGTAATTGGCTGTTTTTGTAGACGTGGAATAAGGCCAGTCCTGGGCTGTACTGCAATGTCAGTAGTGCTCAAATGATTACCATAGCCATGGTAAAGCATGGTGGATATAGAATCGTGCAAGCTCACCCACATGCTTGCTGGCTCAGGTCCAGGCTGTGACACTCTGTGACGCTCTGTGTGGCCAATCTGCGCATGTCAGAGTGGTTGCAGGTGCGGCTCGTTACTGCTGCACGCTGTGAG
>JBBIGC010000041.1:31970462-31983262 GCA_037576955.1 Lepidarchus adonis | reverse complement strand
CTAATAAATATTAGTTATAGTTATTGTTATTTTTTATTTATTTTTATTTTTTTTTCCTGTGGTTCCTTCAGTTTGAATTTGTGCTCACACAAATCACAGGCTGATGAATCGGTGCTCTAGACTGTGCCAGAAAACGTTACGGTCCAGAAACGCTGAGACAAGTGTGTTGGTGTCTAAGGGATGTGTCTTAGAATGTTTTTTTATTTAAAAAAAAGTAAAAATTGGGAAAAAAAAAAGAAGTTCAAACGTTCTCGCCCTCGGGTGGTCTCCTTCGTGGCGTGGTCCAGTGCTTCTTGATATCCCGTCTTCAAAGATAAAACCAGACGCACACAAATATCATCAACAGCAATCGCGTTTTCTCACTATACTATGGAAAATCACACATGGCTGCGAGGAGGTGATTTATTTATTGAACAGCTCTGAAAAAGCTGCTTGAAAGGCAGCGGGTTCTTCTGAAAGATGTCTAGCGACTAACACGTGTCTTACTCTAAGTAAAGTTGCTGTTAGCGCGAGCCTGACATCACAAATAAACACCCCAACAGCTGTGCTATCACACAACCCTTTATTTTATTGCGTATTTGTTTGAGTTTTTATTCGTTTTTTTCTTTCTTTTCTTTATTAATTTTTATTCTTTCGTTTTCTTTCTATATTTCTTTCTTTAACGAACAGACCACACAGTGAAGGTACATTATATTTTTAAACATTTTTAACATTAAATCTATCTATCTATCTATCTGTCTGTCTGTCTGTCTGTCTGTCTGTCTGTCTGTCTGTCTATCTATCTATCTATCTATCAGTGTCTGTCTGTCATCATATCTAATGTGCATCTGATTGTGATTAGATGTTTTGCGCTGTAGACAAGAATGAACAAAAATAATAGAATAAGTAAACACATTATTTTTTATTTACAAAATTAAATGCACATATTTACATATATTACATAATTATATAAGAGAAAATGAGTTGTTCTTGGCAATCAGCAGGGACATTTGAATGAAGTGAAGAGTTAAAACATGGGGCCGACTTTAAAAGGGCATTTCGTATCTGCTTAAGTTTCCAGGATCCTTTCCTCAAATAAACAGTAACTGAACTGTGTTCGCCGTATAAGGCACTGTGACCAGATGAGTGCAAACGATTGCATATGAACGCACACGGTCAACAATGAAGGTTCCTGAATGGTTCTGTGCTGTTAAAGTACCTTCAATTGATACAGAGCCTTCACACCATACGGAGGTTCTTTAAAATGTAAAAAAGGTTCTTCACACTTTAAAGAATCATCTTCCGTGGCACCTGCATATGTTAACGATACCCTCATTTAACTGCGAGAAAAAATGCAGCTTTACGTTACTTTTTAGACTCTCTGTTTGCAATAATTACTTGTTATTTAAGTTATTTCAATTAAAATATCAATAATTTATCACGCCCATTCTTTTAGGAGCAGCTGCAGTGCGCAGGTGAGTCCAGCAGAGGGCGCTGTGACTACGACTGGCAGAGACACGAGGTAATGGCGAGTACAGTGCGTGTTTGGCCGTGCAAGTTGAGGAACGTGTGGCTCTCGTAGCCCTGCGGCACGCATGCGCTGCCCTGCCCTTCTGCCCAAAGCAAACACTCCGCGGAGTCCGAGGCGCTTCTGTGAAAAGAAACAGGAACATTTCATGGAAAAGATGGACTATATATACTGCAGCCACGCGATCTACTTTAGCACAATGCCAGACAGTCCAGTAATGTAAAATGGAACTTTCCACGAGTTTCCAATGTTATTAATATACTATATTGGTCACCAGTATTGCCTGAGGTAACTGAACTAAAAGACATTCAAAATAAATTAATTCATTGTGTATTTAGCTCAGTATTAAAATATGAATATCTCAATACATTATCTACATAAACAAAATCAAATGTTTCATAAGCCCAGTATTTCTAATATACTTTTATAGTGTTAATGTGGCACATTCAAGGACTGTTATGAAAAAAAAGTTTACAATATAACATTACTGCATTGTACTGTTTTCCAGCACTTTGTTTTATTGTGCAATATGATGCTTATTTTTGCCAAGTTAATAAAGTTCAAAAGTAATTTTTTCCAGTCTTTTTTCACTTGTATAATATGGTTGACAAATATCTGAACTTCTTAATGTATTTGTAAATGTTGAATTTAGTAGAAATATATAGGTTAATAGAAGTAAAAAAAAAACACACATTACAATTATAAGTAGATACAACAAGGTTGCTGTTGAAATAATATACATAAATTAATTAAATGTTACCTATTTTTGGGTGGTTTATATTACCTAATATTTTTATTTTAATACTTAAAAAAATAATTTCAGTAAACCAAATATTAATATTTGTTCTTAGATTAATTAATTATGTGCAACCACTTGTCTTAAAATATTAGGTAAAGTAAACTGGAAAAAACATTTCTGTGTACCTATGATTTTTAATAATATATATATAGCTGTGCTGTGCTAACAATATACCTAAACATGTGTCTGGATTTAGGTGCATGTTTCAGTATGAAGTAATTGTTGAGATAATAAGATCAAAGTCTATGTATATTTTGAGTTTTTTTGCTTTTGTTTGTTGTTGTTGATGGAGGTGGTGGTTTTTTGGGATGTGGCATCATTTTTGGAATTAAGGTCAATGTGAAGTGTAGAGTTGTGTATAGGGCACAGAAATTCTCTGAGAAGACAGGAATACAAATTTACAATCTGATGTGTGTATGTGGGTGATGTGTCACGTTAGCTGTTTTGAAGTGTACCTGAGAAGGCAGCGGTTTCCTGAGGTGCAGCTTCCCAAACATCTCCCCACATCTATTTCCTGCAGGAAAATTAGCAACACAAGAGAGAGAGAAGCAATCAGCTCACCACAAGTTGCTGCCATTCATCGGTCAACTCCAAACCCCAGGGGGCAGGGCTGGCCTCTTAACATGTTAAGTGCTTTCATTTGGCCCCTGCTGGGGCCATTTGTGGCCCTGTCCTCACACCTTCTTGGCACTTCAACAGATGGTCTATATTTCTCTCAAATTCCTCAATGGTAATATCCAAACATAAAAAAGTTCACAAAAACAACTCAAAATCAGCATTTAATGTGTGAAATATGTAATTGCACCAAAGCTAAATTTGATATAAAGCTGTACTAACTTAACTTTTATCTTTTATCTTCAAACAAATGTAAATATAAATATAGGTAAATATATTTAGTTAGATATTTAGATATAATATATATAGATAAGTCCTAAACCACTCATCATTTTGGTGGTTAGACGTAAGATGCATATTGCATTTGGGGGAAATGAATCATAGGCTTAATCTTTGTGTCTAGCAAATGGAAATCACTTATTAGCCAAGACTCACACCGAATGGAAACGACTAATTTCCTCTCATTTGTAAACACTGCGGGTGTGAAACGTACAACCTATGCTTGAGATCAGTTTGTGCTCTCTATTAAAAATAGAAAATAGAAAAATGTGGTCATTCTAGGCTGTCGGCACTGTGTAATACTCCTTATGTGGGACGTTTGCTCACTTTTTGTCGATTGTAAACTCACCTTAAGTTTTTCTTCTTTCAGCCCTTCTTCACTGTACGTAATCTCATAATGATATTCCACATACGGAATTCTGTAGCACCCTTCTTTCATATCACAACCTGCCACCGTCTGAATCAGCTCCACTTTGTTTGGAGTATCCACAATCGCAGAATCAAACTTAGTGGGCACACAGGAAAAGCCCTCTGAAAAACAAAAGCAAAACACCCACAAACATTATCCAACTAGCTTCACATACCATAATGAAGACAATTGTAATGTAATTACGTTGTCCTGCAGACCAAACTACTGGAAGTTTATTTGTCTCTCCATGACCAGACGCAATATTTATGTAGGCCTAATTTACATAGAATATCGTGTACCTTCTTACCAATAAAGTTAATGAAAGGATCAGAAGTGATAATATATAAGATCCCCCTTTGGTTCCATGAAGAACCTTTCGATAACAATTTAAATAAATACTCCAATAAGAATTAGTTTATCTATATATGTCAGTTTCCACTGATTTTAATTTAGACATTTCACTATGTGTAGTAATAAAACAACTCTCATTGACCTAAAACACTATATAGAAGATAATGGACAGTGTGCTTTGGGTTCTGTTTTTTTTTTTTTTTTTTAAAGTACAGAGGGAAATGACTGATTATGCAAAGTGACCGTGCACTTCATGGCAGATAGAGATTGGGTTGCAAACCCTTGAGTACTTTTAAATACATTTAAATATTTTAGGGAACCAATGGGTTTATCTATGCTATCGCACTGAATAATTATTTTGCCACTTATAAATGTCAAGCCATATTTAAAAGAATTTAAAATTATATTTAAACAGACTTATAATATAATATAAATTTAAATATAATAATCTAAATGAATTAAATTAAATATTAAACAAAATATAAAATATGCTATAACCTTTACACAATTCCCATTTTATGTTTTATTTTTTTCCAGTATATTACATTCACCAAATAAAGTAGTTATTGTCTGATCAAATTTGGAGTAGCGAGTTCTCTGAAAAGTTCTCGTACAGTATTTAACTAAACATATAAAATGTCCGCTGGGCACCCAAGGTTTTGGACCCCATATTTGCATACATTCAATAATTGAATTGAATTTTAATGCTAATAATACATTTTACACCTCTGTCAGTGAGTATAGGCCTTTCTTACCTTGTTCACCTTTAGACCCCACACATTTCCCAACATCGATAATGGTCTCATACGGTGTTTCGAAGAAGTATGTTTTCAGAGAGGGGGCTCGAAGGCACCATGTCACTTTAGCTTCGCAGTGGCAGTCTTCGATTATTTCAACCTCCCGTAGACCATCAAGAAGCAGAACTTTTTCCACCCGTGTCCCTGTGGGCTCACAGGTAGCGCTCGATCCACATGATGGTGCACCACCAGTAACAGGCCCAGACTCTCGAGACCGAGCTCCAAGCAGTCGCCTCTGGGCAATGAAAGGTCATTATATTAGTAAACAACACATGTAACTATTAAAATACTGTAAACTGACCTCCTTAAACCTTCATGGGCATTCACACTTTCACACATATTTAATCAATTAAAGAGTAAGTTTAATAATAATTCTACAGCTGAAGCCATTGTTCTTATATTACCTCAATCTTAAATAAATGTGTTCAAGCATAATGTTTATTTATGCCTAGTAATTTTTTGCTTGTTTCTTTTTAACTTTTGCAAGGCTGTGGTTGGCTATTCAGCTATTTTGTAGTGTCAGTAGCCATATGACAAGATACCTGTTTGTCTTTCAAGAAATCCAGCATGGTGGAATGTCTTAAGAAGCTTTGCATCCCAGGCTCAAAGGACGAAGGCCGAGATTGGCTGCAGTGTGTTCTGCACATGCCCACATCCACATTCACTGGACTTCCTAAGACATCTGATTAAGAAAAAAGGGGTTAAATAAATTATCCACAAGCAAACTGTCAGTCTGTTGCAGAAGACGGCATGTTTTACAGTTCTTTGCTTTGCTGTCTAAAGAAAAAAAATGAAGTAATACCTTTATAGGAGTAAAATAAAACAAAAAAGTCATAACTTTAATGTAAGTTAATGTAAGATTTTAGTTCAATTAATTGTTTGGTGCTTTGGTAAATGGTTGAAATCTTAGCACTGTAAAAGTCAGACAATTCTTATATATTCTATATATTTCAACATGGCAGCAATGCTATTTAAAGCAATGTTGATGCCAGAACAAAACATTGTGTTTCCATGACAGTATGAGGAAGGGGTGGTTGGGTTGGATTGGTTTTGTTCTGACAACAACCAGAAGTATGAGAACACTAATCTGATCTGGACTGATAGGGGGCAGTATTGCACATAGTCAACCTTAACAGCTCCTTTACCTTTCCCTATGTAGATGAAGTGACTCTGGCGTCTACAGCAAGCTCTCTCTGCAAATAGGTTCCTTGGTTCCCCATGCTTTTTCAGTACGGCTGTGGCTGAAAGATACAAAAACATGCTTACTGTACTCACAATTTGAAACACTAGTACTGTTGTAGCCACACAGCCATTCAAACTGTCTAAAAATCATGTAAATTTTATTTGACATCTGCAGTATTAAATATGTTTTGATCTGAGTTAAAATACAAGGCATGAGCTTCTCAATGCAGCAGTTTTGCACAACTTACAGTAACAACTTTATCTGACATACTTATTTGTTGTATGGAAACGTTTGCATGCCCTAGTCCAAGGTCATACTTCATAGATGTTCTAACTAGGCTTCAGTTCAACCCTTTAAGTACAACTGCATATAACAATAAATTACCCAAGTAATAAATGCCATTAACGCTGGATGTTAATTTTAAGCATCTGTATGTCTAAATATTATTATTATAAACTTGTTGTGCAAAGAACAGAAAAGAGGACACTACTTACAACTCTGACGGCACACACACAGAAGGAGAAAGATGTACAATGGCACTGCAACTGTGGCAGCATTCCTCAGCGTTAAACACAGTCTCATGATGAACAGATACACACTCATACACACTGCTGCTTCGCTGCCTCGACTGACTTTCCTTTGCGTCCTACCTAGAGGGGATATTTATACCTACTGCCTACTGCATGGGCAGATACTGGCCACAAATGTCACTAGCTAAATACTCCCCGCTGGTGCTAAATGAAAGGGCAGAAGGAGTAATCAAATTTCCATCACTCTAATGCCTGCTGCTGCTGGGGGGGCACACATCAAAGTTCAAAGAGAACATCCCCTCCTGAAGTACCTGCAGAGCTTTTCACTACCAAAGGCGAATCCCCCTTGTTTCAGGGTGCGAGATCTCTGTGGGACACCCCTGTCACTCCAGCCCAACCTTTCTCTAATGAACTGCTTAAGGGGCTTTGAGGTTCTAAGCACCTCTCATTGGAAGGTATTAATCATCTTTTATCTGGTGGAGGAAGGTGTTTAGCACCTCTTCTCAAAGCAAAACGCAAGTAAACTGGCTGTGCTTACCCCTTCACACTCCACCCTCCTGCTGAGGACAGCAGCACGTTGGTGTTTATTCTGCATGAGCCAAATGGTGTGGGAGAGAGAGGTCAAAGCATCACACGCTCACAGAGACATCCTCACTTTCTTGCCCTTTCTCCACTACAGAATGATGGAGGAAGTCTCATGAAGGAGAAGTAATATCAGAGATCAGTACAGACATGTGCCTGAAGTATTAGAATTGAAAACAACTCCCTGTTTCTGATATGGGTCAGAAAACCTGAAGCATCAGTATGTGCACTGGTGCCAAAATGTTTTTTGTTTGAGCTTTGGTTCCTTGAAGAAACATCCACTAGCTGGTCCTAAAAAGGAGTTCTCCAGCATTTTTACTTTTAAATATACTCATATGTGTGTCTTTTGTGTTTTTTGAACCAAATCTCAATTCTTGAGATTAACACACACTTAATATAGAAGTCAATGAATGGTGTGTTCGTTAAAGAACAGCCAAAATCACATGGTAAACTACAGATACAGCCGATAGAGTAGGGCGACCCAAATTGTGGCGTACGGCCCAAGGTTGTCTGTGGGAAGATTTGATTAGACTCACTGGACCATGGTAGGCTTTTGACTTTTTGCCATTTCACACAGTATTAACATAAATATTAATACTCAGCCCTCCAGAGGCATTGTACTTTGGCCCCTTAAGACAAAATGGTACCCCTGAGATAGAGATTAGGGTAAGCCTTTCAGCACTAGAGTCCAAATAGAAAAGCTGAGCTGGCTGGTACAGTTCATAATTCAGTTTGTCTTTATTGACTGTTTGCTTTTCCGTTCTTCTCTTGTACCATATACATAATCATTTTTACCTAAACACTGTTGTTTTTTAGGTCTTATTTCCAAGAACTGCAAAATGATGACTGCAACTTAGCTTAGCCACGACCCTGAGTGTATTTAACCAAAGAAAAATTCAGTTTATTGTCCTGAGCCGTTTCCACCTCTCTCTTTGTATTGACTGATCTTTCATAACGCCTTAACCTTGTCACACGCAAATTGATCACACTGATACCAGCTCAGTTTCTGTGTCTGATCCAGTCAAGACCACACTGAAATAACATTTAATCACTCAACTCACTGCAATAACTCCAGATAATCATCTGTTTAGCTTTCACAAAGTGTCATAATAAGCTTGATTGGATTATTGGAGCCTACATGGCACCTCTGTAATGAGACATTTTCATGAGAAGCTATATTTATGACAAAGGAAACAAGAAGCTTAGAGGTTAGATTTCCTTCCTTTTCAAGAGAAAAAGCTATTTGATATGCGCCCCTTGAATTCTTTAACTTTTCCATGATAATAAGATGAGGGTCAATCTTGGGGGCTACCTCATGTAGTTGTGGACCTGTGAAGAGGTTTCAAAGCTCTTTAAAGGTGGATCATCACAGTTTCAAAGGCACAAAAAGCAACGACTGATACCAAAGCTGGGTGAATCTTTTCCATTCTCCTGGACAAAATTAAAAGTATAATGCACATACAGTATGTGTTTGGGCGCAATCATGGCATGTGTATCCTAATTGCTGCTAGAGGCATGTTTTTCGCCTTTTGTGAAGACATTATATTGAAGAAGCATATGCATGGAGAAGAGAGTACTTGAATGAGCTGTGCAGGGAACATTAAACACTTCAGAGCTTGATGCTGAGATAAAGGTGTAATGGTATTAGCTTGTTGGATAATGGACTTCTCCCTCTCAGTTTACAGCAGGATTATCTGTGAATCATCTGCTGTGTGTTCCACACGTGCCACCTCACTCATACACCCAGTGCTCTGTCACAGAAATTAATGAGGCATTAGCCTAGTGTGTAAAAGGAGTGTGAGACATATCTGGATTTGTCTACACTGTCAAATGACAGACGTCTGATCATGATGTCCTGTAGACGTGTATTTTTTGTCCTCTAGCTGAAACCTCCATGAGTTCTGGAGGGTGCACACACACATGTGCACGTGTGTGAATATGAATATGGATGTGTATGTGTATGTGTATGTGTATAAGTATGTGTGTGTGTGCGTGTGTGTGTGTGTGTGTGTGTGTGTGTGTGTGTGATTATGTGTGTGTATGTATGTGTGTGTGTATACAAAAGAGAAAGCAAGGGTAAAAAGCAATGAAAAACCCTTGCAAACAACTAAAAACAACCCAGAAAAAATACGTTTAAATTAGATTCCCATAGAGAAAATTACATAAAATGTATAATATCACATTCCAGGTGTTTTCCATACTATATATCTAAGTAAATGTAAGCAAGTGGAATTTTCTCATCCTCTAATCTTGATCTGCCCCCTTAAACCCCCAATGCCAATCCCAAGGCTTATTAATATAATCATGCAAACTGCAGTGCAAATTGAATAAATTATTCTTACATTATATATATTTGTAACAGAGGGTTGTAATTAACATTTTGCATAAAACATATTTTGGCCAATCAGGTTTAAAATATTAAACATTTCATTTAAAAAGTGCTTTAGAAAGTCAAGTCTATTACATTGTGCCTGACATTGTAGTTGAGCCTTGTTTTTTCTTGTCTTTGGCCTATTAAGGACATTTTTGAAGATGTACCAAAACAAGGGCCCACACACTTTGACCTTCGTTTCCCGATTGACCTCAGAGGCCCAACAGACAGTGAGAATCCATAATCTCATCAGTGTCTGTGTGAATGATTGACAGCTATAGATGTGTGAAACGTGTTTAGTCTGGAGGTCAGTTCAGTTGGTCTGTCTCCTGGATTAGCCAAGCTTGATACCTCAGTGCTGCAGGAGTGGGAAAACACTCTGCGGCAGAGGAATACAGGCAAGTGTGTCAGCAGTCAAGAGGGTGCGTCCTGCTCCAGAGAGGCTGTGCTCAGACACATCGCTCTGAAGAGGACGGTGGAGACTCTGAAAGAACTTTCAGCAAGATACCAGGAAGAAGTTCAAGATTTGGCTTTGATTTTGAATCATTTGGAAAACAGAAGCCTCAACAGAAGCAACAGTTTACAGTAGGTGCCACAGATGTTTTTTGGTGACCAGTCCTTTATGAGTGTTACATGTGAGGTGAACATACAAAAAGAACTAAAAGCAAACTTGCCATGTTTCTGAAAAGGATTTAGAATAGCAAACAAAAGATAAATGTGAAATGACAGCAGAAAAGTACGCCTAGGCATTCAGCATGCATTTTAAATATTCATATGTAATACAGATACACAATCAGAATCAACCAAGATCAGGTATTTGCCACAAAATATAATCTGTAACCCACCAATGTTTTATTTTAATGTAATTAATGTGAGTCATGTGAGAGCATTCGCACTGCATTTGAATGTTGCTGCTATACTCTTAATTTTGATACAGATTTATTTTAAAGAAGCATGCACAAATAATTATTATAATATAATATAATATAATATATTTTTTAATATAATAATTACAAAATGCTAAATTTGACTGGAAAGAAATCTGATCACCTTTAAAAATCTTATGTGCATCTCTATTAATAACATAGTTACAAGTTTATTATGTTCATGTTTTATACTTTTACAGACACTGTCCAAGAATGAAGTCATAGTACACATAATAGGGAAAAATAAATAAATATTTTTTTATACACATACATATACATACACACACATATATATATATTATAAATTATATGAAAATATATATATATTGAGAAACAATATTAGCCACAAAAGAAAAAGAAAAGCAACAATAGTTCAACATGAGCCGCATTTTCACAGATAATAATGCATTAATTTCTGTGTACCAATTAAAACTTGCTGTTTTCTATTTGATCAATAATCCCATTTTTATGTATGTTTTACATGTTTCTCCTCCTTCATGGCATGTTGCCCAGCAGACCATGCCATCCCACTGTAGAGAGCTCACCCCCCAGCTAGACTGGCAGGAGGGCATGGTAAAGGAAGCGAGAGAAGGTAAAGGTCAGAAGCCAGAAGAAGAGTCCTCTGAGCCACAGGCCAAGCGCACAGCATTCGAGCAAGCCACGCACGACCTTAGCCACTGCGAAAGAGTGATTAACGACCTAACTTTTGGCCGTCGTATTGGTTTCTACGAACTTCGTGGTGAAATTGGCAGTGGGAACTTTTCCCAGGTCAGGCTGGGCATCCATGACCTCACCAAAGGTATCTGATCACACTTCTGCTGGGCTTTCTTTACTAATCATCTTCACTGTACAATGTTAATGTGTTTGACAAAGGACCTTTTAAAACACTGTCTCTGACTGTTTTGGTGTTTCTTTAGTCTTGATTTGGAAAAACATTCTAAATCAAGGTTGCTAAATGGCCAGTGCCCAACACAGTTTGGAGAATTCCTTGCTCAAACAACTCAACTCACCTTTTAATTGCCAAGGTTTGGCGAAAGTGGGGAACTGCCAAACTGTGTTGGATGCAAGGACAAAAAAATAGTGTTTTAGTCCAAACATATAGATGTTTTTTCAGTGTACAAAGTAAAGGTCAAACTATGGACACAGAAGTTTTCTTCCCTTATTTTTTATAAATGTACAGAATGTAAGTGTTACACAAAGCAAAACTGCATTACATATTTGATTACATAGCCCGTTTCCCTTTGCCTGAATGCAAATTTGTACACTCTCAGTAGCCTGAGATCCTCAGGCTTGAAGAAGACATACAAAATGTTGGTTTTAGAATGTCTTTAAAAAATATATACTTAATAAAGTGTGTCCAGACTTTTGACTGACCATGAACAGTTGTATGGAATGGTTAGAACACCACAAATAGACTAGGGGTCTCCTACTTTTGCATCCAACTGTATTTGTGAATTTTGTGGTTCCTTTCAGCAACGCAGCTAAGTCTGCAAGTATGCTGCCCCAGACTGTGATGTACTTTACTGCTCATCCATCATTATCTTAAAACTCAGCAGAGGAGGTTGGTTCTTTTGGCTGGTGAGGTGTGGTGACCGATTTCTCCCAGGTCTTCATTCATTACTTGATCAGTCCACGTGGGTCGGTCACTCGCTCTGCCACTTTTTGTTTTGGGGATGATGATGTCAGCAAGTTCTCGCCCTTCCTGGCACAGTAAGTCTGGAGGCAGAACTAGGTTAATCCACGTCACGAGGGCACGTGCAGTGTCAAATAAGCTACGTTAATCATTGTATAGTTCCTAGATCCATACCCTTATACCCAGTATTCTGTAAGCAGGCTTAATGTAAAGAAACCATCAATATAAAGACAAAACTTAACTTTTTATTTACCTGCCAAAAGAAACAAAGCAGGAAAATATAATTATTGCATAACCGCTTCTCTCTTACTTAGAACCATTTCCTCTCTATTTCTTCCCTTATCCACAAAGAACGGGTTGCTGTCAAAATCCTGGACAAAGTACGCCTGGACAGACACTCCCAGAAACTGTTCGCCTCTGAAATCAGCTGTATGGAGAAACTCTCTCATCCCAACATTGTGCGCTTGTATGAGGTGGTGGAGACCTTCAGAAGGTTGCACCTGGTGATGGAATATGCTGCTGGAGGAGAGCTGTACTCCAGGATTTCTAGCAGGGGGCGACTGTCTGGCATAGAGACCAAACTCGTGTTCTCTCAGATCCTGTCTGCAGTCAGACACATGGTAAGTGGCTTACCTGACAAGACAGAGGTGTTGAACATAATAAGATGCAGCAGACTGATGGAAT
Organism: Lepidarchus adonis; assembly: GCA_037576955.1. Taxonomy (NCBI): domain Eukaryota; kingdom Metazoa; phylum Chordata; class Actinopteri; order Characiformes; family Lepidarchidae; genus Lepidarchus; species Lepidarchus adonis. The sequence goes on along the minus strand of JBBIGC010000041.1, from coordinate 31,970,596 downwards.
AGATGAGGCTCATTATTTTGACAACATTGTCAACTTGGTTAGATGTGGTTAATATATAGGTCATACACACACACACACACACACACACACACACACACACACACACACACACACACACACACACACACACACAC
>JBBIGC010000041.1:31947503-31963716 GCA_037576955.1 Lepidarchus adonis | reverse complement strand
CTGCCTGCTGCTCCATGTGTGCACATGTGAAGGATTACATGCAGAGGTCACGTTTCGTTGTGGTGCACTTTGTGTGAGATTGTGTTCAGTTCACACAGTCACTTTCACTTACATTTTCACTTCAAGGAGGTTGACACACACCTGCCTTACTTGAAATGTATCTTCTCTTGCCTTTCCCATGTTGAAGAGTGGCGTGTCATTTATACCTCAGGTAAACAGGAAGTCATTAATTACTAAATAAGACTAATTACTAAAGTTCCCATTGACTCTGTTCAACTTTAAAAAGTACACTAGATATTACAAAAATGCTTCAGTTACATTTATTTTATCAAATGTTTTTGAAATAAAAGAAATAATTGTGGCTCATGTGATTTTATTAAAAATTATTTTCTTCATGATGGATTTTTTTGGTAATTCACTTCAATTAAATGTCGGATATAATTTTCAGTGATGATAAATTGCAAAAAAAAATTTAGTTTATTTTAAGGTTTTTAACACAGCTTAAACAAGGGTGCCATTAAATCTGCAGGGCACAGTATTAAGGTATATAAAGGATGACATGGTTTTTTAATGGTGGACTGTTTTTAATACTATAAAAGTGAATTAAGAGGCTGTAAAAAGTTGCAATTATTTGGAAAGAGCTAGTGTAACAAACCATTAGTTAAAACTGAGATTTCAGTTAAACTTAGTAAGTTTAGTAGTAAAGGCTTATGTGCTCATTATGGTGCTGGCTGATAGTTATGCAGCCTAAGACCATTTGGTTTCAGATCCAATCCATTAGTAGGCTGTTTTGCAGGTGTCCCCAGTCAGAAACCCAAGGAGCAACAGCGCAGTGTCCTTAGACCTGCAGTTCTGCAGGCACCACCCACCAAGATTCTTACAGAGCCCAGCAAGAGCAGTAAGTACATGCTTACAGCCTTCTATCCTTGCATGATCTTAACTTTACAGGCATACCGTACTATGCTTGGCAAATAATTTAAATCCATTTATCTTAACAGTAACTTCTTTTCTGTTAGTTAAAACCCAAGTTAACATTAAAATAAATGTTTTAAAAAAAAGTTTAAAAGGGATATTTTGTGAAGTTTTTAAGTTTTTTCCAAATATGGAAAACAAGCTTTTTTTCAGGAATGATGGAACTTACTTAAAGCATACGAAATAAATTAATCTCTAAACATTGCCAAGAATTACTAAAGGTGCCCCAGCTCTTGTTGCTTTACTTTCAGCAACTTCTGTTCAGTTGTTTTCTTCTACTGTCAGCTCATTATTTTTCAAGCTTTTTTTGTCATTCTGATCAGGATATACAGTTACTTCCTGCAGTACAGTATTAAGCTAATTTGTTCAGACAGAGGCGTTTAGATGCCATGAGAAATTGGTCCGTCTGTGGGAATTGTTTGCAAATGACCAGTATACACTGAAATATTTGGGTGTGTTTTTAAGTTTTGACAAGTTTTGAGTGTCTACATGAACAATGTTTGTGTGAACATGTAAGGGAGAGAGGCTTTGCTTTAATTGGACCTGAATAAATTTTTACTAGCACATACTTACACTTAAATCTGTATTTCATAAGTAAAGAGCAGACACGGTTGCATGTTTGTGAGTGAGGTCTTGAAATGTTGCGTCTGTGTTTATTAAAATTATCTTTACTGAAATACATTATTTAAATGTATTTTAATGTCTGTGGCTGATTAAGTTATTGGATGTATGTTTTAGGTGCTAAATTTTGAATAATCCCCATAAGGAACCGTGGTGTTGTCAATTTAGTGCGTTTATTGAACCTTCTGTGATTAGTTGGGAACAAACTGTTGGAATTAAAAATCTTTGTCTTGCAAGACACAATGGGCTATTTATAGGTAAATCTTTTAAAAGCCTCCTGTGTTTTGACAATGCTTTGTTTAAATCCACAGACATACAGCTGTTGGTTAGTATTGATTTAAAAAATTGTGTGTATATACGGTCTTGTGCAAAAGTTTAGGCACCCCTTGAGATATAACAGATTTTGGTGATTTTGTAATTGGAAAAAAAATGATCACAGTATCTCTAGGATATGGAAAAAATACAATATTTTCAGCAAAGACTGATGCATAGTTACTTTTTATGCCATAAATTGAAGAAATATGAAAACATTATTATGGCACTGTGCAGAACCTTTGGCTTCCAAAGTCTCATTCAGGCCATAATCAGCTAATAAGACGTGATGCATGGCAACAGCAGTCATTAGTAAATGTCAGCTGGTGCCAATTTCAAAGCTTTACAATTACTCTGACTCTTCAAACCTTGTGCACACACTTGTGGACACTCAGCAACCATGGGTTCCTCTATGCAAATGTGTAAGACACTGAAAATGAAAGTTATTCATGCTCACAATGCAGGAGAAGGCTACTAGAAGAAACAGTGAGAAATGTAAATAAGAGATGGCAGTTTAGGGGAACTATGGAGGTCAAGATGAGATCTGGAAGATCAAGAAAACTCCCACAGAGAACTGCTAGTATGCTGGTCAGAAAGAAAAATCAAAATCTCCATTTGACTGCAAAAAAACCTGCAGGAAGATTTAGCAGACTTGAGAGTGGTGGTGCACCGTTCCACAAGACCTAAATGGAAGAGTCAGCAGAAGGAAACCATACCTGCATCCCTTTCATAAAATCCAACTTCAGAAGTATGCAACAGAACAGGTACAGAAGCCTGGTGCATTTTGGAAACAAATGCTGTAGATTGATGAAGTTAAAACAGAACTCTTTGGCCACAATCAGCAAAGGCATGTTTGGAGAAAATAAACAGCAGTTCATGAAAAAAACACCTTGCCAGTGTCAGTCCAAACACAGTGGCACAGGAAACATTGCACGGGTGGAGAGAAGAATGAATTCCACTAAATACCAGCAAATTCTGGAAGCAAAAATCACCATCTGTAAAAAAAAAAAAAAAAAGCTGAATCTGAAAAGATGGTTTCTACAACAGGACAATGATCTTAAACAAACCTCAAAATCCACCATGGACGACCTCAAGAGACACAAGCTGAAGGTTTTAGAATAACGATCACAATCCCCTGATTTATACATCATTGAAAATTTGTGGGTAGATCTTAAGAGCTGTGCATGCAAGATGACCAAAGAATATTACAGAGCTAGAAGCTGTTTGCAAGGAATAATGGGAGAAAATCCCAAGTACAAGAATTGAAAGACTTTTCGCTATAAAAAGCGTTTGCAATGTGTGATCTCTGCCAGAGGGAGTGTTACTAAGTATTGATTATGTACAGTACCCAAACTTTGCCATAATAATGTTTTTCTTTTCTTTTTGTTCAATTTATGGCATGAAAAGTAAATATGCATCAATGTTTGCTGAAAACATTGTGTATTTTTTCCATGTCCTAGAGAAACTGTGTTAACATCTTTTCAATTACAAAATCACCATAATCTGTTCATCAAACTTTTTAAATAAAAAAATACTTTTCTCCTGTTCATAGTTTAGTTATTGATTTATCTACAGCATATAACGTGTATGTATATGCTAATAGTTGTTTTAAGCAGTTACATGCCAAGACTGCATTAATGGCAGTAATATTAGCTGCTATTTTCATAGTTCTCAATCTTAATGTTAATTTGCCATGCAAAGCAGTCTTTTGAGTATAAACCACCCCATACCCCGTCAGCTAAAAAGGATCAGCTTCTGTTCACTTTGTTTAATTTGTATAGTATAATGAATTTTTAACTTGTATGGTCTCCCTAATAGATGCAAGCTGTGGAACAAATGGTGTGGGAAAGTTTTCGGATGCAGCAACAGAAGGCCGGTCGATTTTCACAAACAACACTGACAGCTCAGACAAATCACCGGTAAGGACACTTTTTAATTCGCACACATGTATATAGCGTGTATGTGTGTGTATGCGTGTGTTTATACAGGTGCTGGTCATAAAATTAGAATATCATGAAAAAGTTCTATATTTTGACACTCCTTTCAGAAAGTGAAATCTATACATTATATTGATTCCTTACACACAGTAAAATATGTCAAGCCTTTATTTTTTGGAATTTCAAAGATTATGGCTTACAGATGAGAACCCTAAATTCACTGTCTAAAAAAATTTGAATATCACATGAGACCAATAAAAAATATTTTAAACAGAAATGTCAGACTTCAGAAAAGTATGTTCATTCCTATGCACTCAATACTTGGTTGAGCCTCATTTCGAATGAATTACTGCATCAATGTGATGTGGCTTGGAGGTGATCAGCCTGTGGCATTGCTGAGGTGTAATGGAAGCCCAGGTTGCTTTGATCTCAGCCTTCAGGTCGTCTGCATTGTTCGGCCTGGTGCCTCTCATTTTCCTCTTGACAATAACCCATAGATTAACCCAGGCAACCCTCTCAAGGCTATGGTTGTCCCTGTTGCTGGTGCACCTTTTCTTACCACATTTTTTCTGTACACTCAAATTTCTATGGATATGCTTGGATACAGTGTTCTGTGAACCTCCAGCTTCTTTAGCAATGACCTTTTGTGGCTTACTCTCTTTGTGGAGGGTGTCTGACCGTTTTCTGGACATCTGTCAAGTCTGCAGTCTTGCCCATAAATTTGTAGCCTCCTGACCCAGACTGACACCATTTAAAGGCTCATTAGACTTTTGCAGGTGTTTTGAGTTAATTGACCGATTAGGGTGTGACACCATGGCTTTCTAAGATTGAACTTTGTCACAATATTCTAATTTTCTGAGATTTTTGAGTTTTATTATCTGAAAGCCATAATCATTGAAATTCCAAGAAATAAGACATATTTCACTCTGTCTAATAAATATATTTTATAAATGGATTTCACTTTTTGAAATGTCAAGAAATATTTAACTTTCATGATATTCAAATTTTGAGATGTACCTGTGCGTGTATGTATATATATATATATACACACACACAATCTTCACTTGGAAGATGAGGTGTATTTTGGTTGTAGCATAAGGAAAGAGTAGCTGCATATACAGTGAAACTCTGTTAGCTCACCCCCAATTATCTCACCAACCCCGCCTCTCGTCATGAAAGGCTGCATGACCGGATTTCTTTTCATGTTTTTACCCCCATTGTGATAGCTTGCCAACCCCACCTCTCCAAATTTAGAGCCCGGACCAAAAGGGGCGAGCTAACGAGGTTTGATTGTACGTCATCTTACAGATATGAATAAAGATGTCACAAGGCAATACCACACGTTTCTGCTCGGCTCGCTTTGTCACCTGATGCTTAGTCTTATTTCAATAACAGTAAGGACGTTTCTGAGAGGTCATGTTGTCTTTGTTTTTACTTTTGCTTTTGGTTAACAGTATCATATACATGTTCTCCATTGAAGCACATTAAACTTGTCATAATTGTAGCTTATCATGCCTAATACCAAGGATGGTTTACATCCCTAAGTGGGAGCATGTCTTCCTGTGTTAGCACCCCCTGAACTGGGGTAGGCACAAAGCACCTCTAGGACGAAAATGACCTTAGCTCATTGCCACTCATTTCTGTGTGGTGCCACCTAGTGGTCAAAATTAGTACTGAAATCTAGCTCTTCACAAACCAATATACACGAAGACTAAAACTTTGACACATTTGACCACAGTTTGGAAGCAATCCCAATTTAATGGCATTTTATTTTAAACTACTTAAGCTACATTTTTGCTGCAGTTATGTTATACATTGCTTTACATTTAGTTTATTTTGTCAGTGAAGTAACTATTCTTAAGTCATTATTTTTCTTTCTAAATATTTTTCCTGGATGTGAACGCCCACAGAAGACAGACAAAGATGGGGGAGAGAATGGTGGGGAAAAGACAGAAGAGAACGCACAGAGAAAAAATGCCGTTGTCGATTCGAGTTTTGTATTTGGGCAGAATATCAAAGAGAGGGCAAAGGTTGGTGGGCAGTTGTGTTAACATACACCAGGCAATAATCTTTTAAATGAGCTGTTTGAGATTGTAATGTTTTTATTCAGTTATAATTGATTCTGGAGTTTCAAGATAACATTGACATTTTCTCAACAGTTGGAGGAGAACAGCACAGGCAGTGAGCTTAAAGACTCGACGCAGGACTCACAGTCTGGGAGTACTAATTACTTCCTACAGTACATGGGTGCCTCAAGGTGACTACCATTTAATTTTTATTTCCTTTTTGTCAATTTTCATTATTTCTGTAGTGGTGTAAGTCTGTGTTTATTTGGCTTTTCAGCCCTCTGAATACTACCAACAACACAGAAAAAGGAGCCAAGTTTGTGTTTGGCCAAAACATGTCCGAGAGAGTGCTGGTGAGTGGATATGCTGCTGCCCAAGAAAACTACTTGCAATAGTGGTTCAAGTTTGTAAATGTTGTCAATATACTGCAATTTCAGGGCATGCTGAAATAAAATAATTGTATTGGGTTTGTTTGTTTCAGAGTCCTCCAAAGGGTGGGGAAACGACAGCAGAGTGTAGTAAAGACACAGCTTCAGCATCAGAGCCTTCATCACAAGAGGCCACTCCAGAAAAGAGTGTGTATTACCTGTTTAAAGTAGTTTTTCCAAAATGATGTCAAAGAACAGCAACATGTTTGTTGTCTGAGATGCTTTTGAAGCATGCATTCTGAAATGGAACTGATACTACGGTAGCTAAAAAGTTAAACATTATTGTCCTACTGTTTTCTATAAAATGGTCAAATGTTTTTAGGGTTGAAGCGGACACTTACTATTTTAACTGTTTTGACCATTTTAATGGATACATGTGCCACACATTACTCATCAATCTCACTCCTCTTCAGAAGTCTTCCCTGTAAGCGTTCATTGATCTTCAAATTACACAAAGATATGAAGTGATTGGCTTTGATACAACCCCCAACAAACAACCAAGGAGATCTGTGTTCATATTCACGATTGTTCAGGGTGGTGTTAATGCTGTTACATAGACAAATACATCAATTTCCACAGTGATATTCAAGCCACCACCAGTACAAAAATGTGCTAACTTCTGAAAAGTAATTTAGACTTTATTCATTTTTGTTTTGTCTTTTAGGCAGTTAAATAGCTCCATTTAAAAACATGAGAGCACCAGAAATCATTTTTAAGATACATATTTACTCAGTTATTTATTGAAAAGGTGGTGGTTAATTGTTACTGTAAATTGATACACTGCAGTAATGCACATTCATTCTTTCTGTTTATAGTTATGATGTAGTTGTACACTGTTCTGTTTGTGTATGTATTCAGATCATAGTGTGACAGAGTCTCTAGAGGAGTCAGCAGCAGCATACACCAAAGCCACCGCCAAGAAGTGCATTTTGGAGAAAGTGGAAGTCCGCACAGGGGAGGAGGCAGAGAGCAATGTTCTACAGGTCAGCTAATTGCTTGTGGTGTCCCATGCAGAACAAATCATATTAATGCTTTGCCACTTTGGCATTCATATAGTAATTTTGAATTGTGTTGGAAGTTTTCCCATTTACCAAAAAAGTTACAAAATGAGTGTCCTGTTTAGACTTAATGTTGGGATGTACAGCTTTGGAGACTCATTTGATTTGTGCACTTTAGGCCTGTTTTTAGGCCTGATTTTAGTTGATCTGCAGTTTCAGGTATTCTTTGTCCTCAGTAGACTTTAATAATCATTTGTTGAACTGAATCAGTCTGTTCAAGCAGGATGATCCCAGCAGTTTGGATCTGAAACCACTTTAACCACATTACTAAAAACTAAATATGAATATGGTATTAAATTAGAATAGAAAAATGAGCCGTTAGTGGAAAAGTGATGTGCAGGAGGATAACTAAATTGTATACTCCCTCTTGTCCAGACATGGCCTTACAAAGTTTTCTTTATATTTGTGGCACAGATGCAATGTAAGCTGTTTGTATTCGATAAGCCGGCTCAATCATGGATCGAGCGAGGTCGAGGGCTGCTGAGACTCAATGACATGGCTTCCACAGAAGATGGCACGTTACAGTCCAGACTAGGTTGGATCAACTTATTATTCTGTTCTCATTTTATTCTTTTAATTTTTTTTAATTGGATGAATGTAGAGGTGTGCTATGTTCTTAATGGAGTATTAATTTCCCCCCTTGCCTCCTTTGTATTTTAGTGATGCGCACCCAAGGCAGTTTGCGGTTGATTCTGAACACTAAGCTGTGGGCTCAGATGCAGGTAGACAAGGCCAGCGAAAAAAGCGTCCGCATCACTGCCATGGACACAGAGGACCAGGGTGTCAAGGTCTTCCTCATATCGGTATGCTGAGAACTGATGTACAATAGTGTGTATGAGTGAGAGAGAAAGGATAGTGTTGGTGACCTCAGTTCTTTGGGAGTGCTGATGTTTTTTGTTTTTTTTATTTATTAATGGATTTGGATTGTGTTTAAAAAAAATCCCAAAAACAACGAAATCACAAAATTCTGAAATTGTCAAGGACTCTAGGAGACTGGTGAAGATCTAGCTCTTCACTTGTGTAACTTGTGATGTAGAGATGCAAACTTAACAAAACTGGACATTCCTGCATTACTACTACATTCTTTGTAAATGCATCAGTGTTGTAAAAGTTCAACCTTTATAAAATTTCACACAGCAATAACATTTCCATTTCTGAAGAACCGCTTAAGCTAAAATTTAGAAACGGATCTGTTCAGAAAACTCATTTTTAAATATTTTTATTTAATTACATAATAAGACCATTACATAATTAATTGTCTACCCATCCTAGCGTGTTGTAGCTGCAGTGCAGTATATTCAGGTAAATTAAATGGCTCTTTATTCATGCACAGACAAACATACATGTCAGTCTAGTGGCACTATTGGAGATAAACATGAAAGTTAACATGTTTTTATACTCTCCAAATTCCTCACGAATCAACACCTCATTGTAATTTAACTTTTGCAGTGTGAAACTAACTAAACCAAATTAAAAGCCTATAGTTTATGTGAATTTTAAATATGGTTACAAAGGATCTATAGCAGGGGTGTCTATCTCCAGTCCTGGAGGGCTGGTGTCCAGAACAGTTTGGTGACTTCTCTGATCAAGCACATCCGGTTCAACTCGCCTGTTAATTGTCAGATTCAGTAAGTGTGTGGAGGGGAACAACCAAACTGGGCTGGACACCAGCCCTTCAGGACAGACTTTGAGCACCTCTGATCTATAGTGTAAAATGATTGTGAATGTTTCTTGAAGCTGGACATCCTATCTGTACTGTTATTTCCTACAGGCCAGCTCAAAGGACGCAGGGCAGCTGGCCGCAGCACTGCACCATCGGATCCTCGCCCTGCGGAGCCGCGTGGAGCCAGAGCCTGAAAGCACACCTGTTCCACCTCAGACAGAGATCCCTCAGTCCAACGAGGAAGACAGCGACGATGATGAACTCGCTCACAACAATAACAGCAGCAGCAGCAGCAGCAGCATCACCACCGCTGGGAACACCAGTGCTAGCGGTATGGTTTTCCTTGCCATGAGGCTTTTTTCTTGCTGTGAGGCTTTATTTAAGCAGTTTCTTTGGATCAGTTTACTTGTCAATCAGTCCAAAATATTCATATTTTCCTTGAAGAAAAGAACCATGATTGGAACTATTTGAGAGTGATGATTCTTCTTCCATGAATCAGAAATATGCAAGTAGTGCTATTTGAAGCAATCTATTATTATCCTATGAGAATGTTAACTATTATTCCCTCCTCTTCCTCCAGGCACCTCTGAAAGTTCTGGCGAGCCCCCGGCAGCTGAGAGCACATAACACCCTGCACAGCTGTTTGACTGAAAACTGCTCAACAGGGTTGGATTTTTTTGTTTTTTTGTGTTTTTTTCTTTCCCCCTTGGTAAACAGCCTTAACCACAACTTTCTCAGCCTAGCACTGAGAGTCCTTCAGCTCCAGCCCTGTAGCAGAGCTTCAGCATCTCACAAGAATTGTGTAGTTCATTTTTCCCCTTCTACATTTATTGTAAATCTGGATTAAATTTTTTTTATCATTTTGTTTTTTTGGTTCCGTTTTAGTTTCCTGGACTGCAAACAAACAAAACAAAAAAAGGAACAGAAAAGAAAAACAGAGACTTTTCCATTTATGGGTTTGGACTTGGCTGCTCATCATATTGATGAGTGTGAGGGTATTCCTCTCTCTGTTTTAAGATACGGCACATGTCATGACTGCAGTTTCCTACCGCAGGACCTTTTTTTTTTTTCCTTTCTTTTTTTTTCAACTTGCTCTTTCTCTTCCATCTGTTTTCCTCTCTCTCTCCATCTCTCTCTCTCGCTCATGCACTCGTCCACGATGTCATTGCCTAAAATTGTCCAACATCACTTCAGTAGCTTCATGTTCCCACCTCCAAACCTTGGACCCCCACCACCCCGATCATCACCCCTCTGTTTTTGGTAGCTGTAATCTTTTGCTCTGATTCTAACTTATTTCCAGTGGTTCCACCAAGCCTCTCTGGTTTACATGCCAATATTCTTACTAGTCTGCTATGATGGTAGTTAGGTAGATCTCTTATTGATGTAATAAATAAAGGACTAAACCAACACATGGACTGTGCTATTGTGGATCTCTGCTTCTAGAATAACCCCAACCCGGAGAAGAAGGAGGAAAAAAGACAAAAAAAGGGAACTGACTTTGCCCCGTCACCATTCTGGAGTTACCAGCATCTGCCCGACAGGTTTGCATGTGGACAGATGTACTTATTTCTGTTCGTTTTGAAAAAGATTGCTGAAGTTTGGAGTCAATATCTCTTCAGATACTTTTATTTTCCATATTCTGAAGGTTTGTAATATGTTAAACTTTTTTAATTGTTTTATTATATTAACTTTTTATCCATTTTCATGTCACTGGAGACAGTACAGTGGAGTTTGTTTTTCTTTGTGTGTTGAAATGCGTTTAGAAATCCAACATAAATACGGAACTTCTCATGTAAATTTCTATGAATATATCATTTGCTAGTACACCATGTCTCCAATCTCCTTTACAAAATAAATAGTAAAATCAAAGTTTAAAAAAGGATAAACTTTGAAATAAATTTTTGTCTAATGTCAAACATGTGTATTGGTTACCTTGTTTTGAAGGCATGTAACAAATGTTCAATATTGAATGAATGTCACTGCTGTCGCCAGTGGTGGGGTTTTACTCAAGAACTGGTTTTCAGCTTTCATTCATTATTCAGTAATATTACTGAAATGGTTCTTAAAATACTTCCTACCCTGGTTCTGGAGGGCCACTGTCCTAAATGTGTTGTCAACACACCTGATCAAACCCCTCCAATAGCAATCCCCTAGTTATGGAGAACAGTGGGCCTACAGATCTGGGGTTGGGCAATTGAAATCAATGGAAATAACTTAATTGTTTATAATGTGGACTATTCTGGCATTGATAAACCATAGTTTAAGATTGTTTTATTTTTTTTAAAGAAGGAACTGTTTTTTTTTTTCTTTTTTGCTTTTCCACCACTGGCCGTTAGAGGGCGTTAGAGAATTACCTTTACTATTCATTTCCGTATTTGTGAAATGGTCAATTATGCTTTCCTTTATGTGCTTTAAAAAATCAGTGCCTGTCTTTGCAGCCCTAGCTGATTGTTTTTGGTGATGTAGAAATTATTAGTATAGTATTCTACATAAAAGAATTGCTTGTAGTAAAATGACAATTATTTTCTTTATTTTTTTCATTACTGTAAACATTGTAGAATCTAGTATTTCTATGTAATACAAAAATGCAGCTAGAAAACAAAATCAGCCGCTGAGCAGGATTGCAAGCTGCTAGTGTCCCATCAAACCGGTGATGGCTGCGGCGATTACAGCTTCCATGCTTTCTGCATCATTGACACAAAGTAGTCGTCATTGTCGATGGAGGCGCTGACCCCACTGTAGTAGTTCACAAACTCCTCCAGAGTGACCTGCCGCAGGAGATATAGGTCAATTATAGGTCAGTCTTTTCAATTCATCATTCAACCCGTTTATTTTTAGGTATTTACTGGTTTACAGGAACCAGTGGTTTTCGGTCACATCTGCAGCCAATTTCCTGTTTTTTATTAACTTTCTTATACACTAGTGTGCACTTCAGAGCTTGTATGTTAGCTTTAATACTGCTTTTAGTCAACAGGCTTTCTAATTTTCGGGGAATGGGTCAACATTTTGCCTGTGGTACTAGACAAAGTCTAGAAAAATCTCCTTGAACCTTTCCTGGTGGTCAGATTATGCATAGAGTGTGAGTGCAAGAGGACCCAGATTCAGGAGAAAAAGCCATTACTTCCCAAATGTGTCTAGGTGTACAAACTTAAAAATTTTCAACCGACCTTTCCATCTTTATCGTATGGAGAATCAAAACTGTCCAGGAACGAGCGGAACACTTGCTCCTCTGTCCACTGGCCGCTCTTAAACTTGGGATGATGTTTGCTATCATAGACCCCTTGCAGGTCCTCAACGGTTACCACTCCATCACCAGTGCGGTCCAGTTTCTGGAAGGCCTGCTTGATGACCTGCATTCTGGCACTGGACATTGGAGGCTGGGAAGATATGAGCAGAGCATGCGCAGGTCAGTCATACTTCTAGTTTTATTTGTAGATAAAAAAAATACTTGTTAATTTGGAGGACGAACACTGCAAAAAAGACATCTTGCCAAGATATTAGATCGAAATTCACATCTTTGGGGTCTACACTGATCAACATTAACACCACCTGCCTGAAATATTACCTTGAATCGTTGGAGGGATAATGATGGAGGACACACCAGAGAGTACTGCTCAAATTGGGATGAAGCAGTTCATTTTATTAAGCTCTTAAAGAGCAATGTCCCTCCCCTCCCCTCAAATGGTGTAGCACACACAGAGCACCTCATCAAGCCCAGAACTCTCTCTGAACCCAACCCTCCCAAAGCCACATCATGTCCACCTGACCCTGTGAGGGTGGGTCAGCCATTTACCCCCTCTAACTAACCACATAAACCCAACATAGTCCCACAAATACATACACAACTAAACATATCCCCAAACAAACACAATAAACCCAAAACACACAAACCAGAATTCCCAAGGGGCAGTGCAGCACCAGAACGCCCCTTTAAGCCTCAGCTCCGCTACAATATTGAGTAGGTCACCCTTGTGCTGCATGTGCTCTGAGCCCTTTCTACAGTTTATACAACACGAGCCCTCTTTGGGTTCCGACCAGACAAGCCTTCACTCCACACATGAATCAATAAGCCTTGGGTGTCCACCAATTGTCCTTCCTTGGATCACTTTTGGTAGTAATACTATTACACACCTTTTAATTGCTTACCCTTAGTTTCTCTAAGAATTCATTGAAGTCAATGGTGCCACTTCCATCTTTGTCCAGCATCGTAAATAGCTGCTTGGCCTTTTCCTTTCCGACACACACCCCATACATCTCCAACCCGTTCTGAAACTCCTGCAGGTCCAGAGACTTACTGCCATCATCGTCCATGAGACGAAAGGTCCTGGATGACAGAACAGAAGCAATGTCCTTAGAATTACAATCTCATTTTTTGTGAAGGGGGGTGGAGAGCCCATGCTCTGGTCATCAGAAACGTACTGGATTTTGGGGAATAAAGAAATTCTTCAGAGAGTACTGTTGCTTGTGATGACTGAATACTTTGTTTTGGGGATTTTGCTGTTCCTGACTTTCAGAAATGAAGTGCATCAATTCAGCCTCCCAAAGAATCTATTACTGATCGGTTCAACCTGAACTTTTGTTTCAGGTGAGGCTCAATGCAAAGCAGCCAATCAGCATGGCCAATGGTGGCCTAGTGGTTAGGACCTTGCCCATGCAATCAGAAGGTTACAGATTCAACTTCTGGCTCCACTGAGGAACCATTGAATAAAGAACCATCCTGGGTGCTGTTGATCGCTGCCTGCTGCTCCACATGTGAAGGGTTGATGGTGTGTTCACAATGTCACTTTCAAATAAGATTATTTGCATATATCAGCCCTAAAGGATAATTATGTTTATTAGGCTGTTTATTTTAGTAATTGCCCCAAACATCGATTGAGAGGTTTGTTGTAAGTTTGTTCACCGTCCTCTGTGGTTGAGGGTAGAAGGGCAGCCTCTCAGTCAATATTCACGGCACCTTTCACCCATGTGTGTTTGATTTGGAAAAGTCATGTAAAAATGAGTTGTGACTGCTTTTGGCCCAAAGAACCACACAAACTCTATACCGGGACATTGGAGGGGGGAGAAAATAAATCAGAGAAAAAGAAATATTTACAAAATTGACTCTCAAACCCCACAAAAGGATCTTTACACAAAGTAGCTATGAACATGCATGTATTTGCTGAATGATGAATGTAGGTTTTAAAGACTAAATAAAAAAATACAGGAGATACTTCAAGATAAATCAAGGTCTTGCCTTCCCAGGCCTTTGATCCCAGCTGCGCCTCGACTCAGGCAGTGCTGCCTCAGTTCCTCCAGCACATCTGCCATTTTTTTCTCCTTTAATGAATCTCCAAACGACGGACCTAATGGTAATGGACCAGCAAGGGTGAGTCACTCGGTGGATTAATCCTAATACTTTTTCTCCCCAGTGGACTGGACATGCGAAGCAACCAACTGGCTCTACTCTGTCCCTCAGGAGCTGCTGCAGTTTGGAAGAAAAGCTCTGAAAGTGCATGAAGGGGCGGTTGGCATGGGAGTAAAAGATTCACTTGGGCAAACAAGGAAGCACAGAGGGCTCTGTCGGCTTGGAAACAAAAATGCAAATAGAGTTACTGGGTAACCATGGACATGAGCTACAGAACAATGGAGAATAGCATTACTACTGAAGGAATAGCCTACATGAGATGGAGTCTGTCGTGTCTCTGTTCTGCACCAATCTACACACTACACTGTCATTTGAGACACACCTGCTTTTACACACAAAGCATTATATCTTCAGCAAGGGCCTGTGAATTATTCACAAGATGTTTCCATTGCGACCAGTAAATAAAAAAACAAATAAATTAGAAAAAATTGTCTGTTATCACAAAGTAATCCAGCATTTCTTTATATAAACCACCTAGGATTAACAAGAAATCTGCCCTTCAGAGAGAAGCCGTATACCTTTCACCACGTGGTACTTTCATTTCTATACGCTGCTAACCACGCCCCCCACAGGTGTCGGCAAGGAAACCGCGCCCGTTCCGGCCACGGTTGAACTTTGAACTTTCTGCCTAGCAACGCGTGCAACAAACGTCAATGTATTAGACAAGTATAAAACACACAAAGACATTGCAGTTTTATCTAAATAAATTGTCTCGAAGTTCAAAACTCTCAAATCTGAATGAGAACCCATTTGTGGTGTGTTTAGCCTGAAAAAAGGTGAGTTTGACCTGTAAAGAGGCTCCCTAAAGTAAACTAGCATCTTTAGCTCATTGGTAGACTAGCTATAGCCACCAAATACTATTTACTTTTGAAAAGAATCCAAAAATTCCCATAAAATCAAATCCAAAATCATTTATACTATTTATATATGATATTAAGTTGGGATTCCTAAAATCATTTCTATTTGCTAAATGTCAGAATAATGTGAGAATTTCATACAGTATGCTTTATTATTTTCATCAAAGTCAGAAGCTTACATACATTTGCTTAGTATTTGGTAGCGTTGACTTTAAACTGTATGACTTGACTCAAAAGCTTTGGGTTTCCTTCCACATGCTTCTCACAATAGTTTACTGGGATTTTGGCCCATTCCTCCTGACAGAGTTTAGGGCTTTGTGATGGCCACTCTAAAACACAGACTTAAGCCACTTTGTAACCACTTTGCGGTATTCTTAGGGTCATTGTCCATTTAGAAGACCCATTTGCGCCCAAGCTTTAACTTCCTGACTGATGCCTTGAGATGCTGCTTCATTATTTCCACATACTGTTCATTCTTCATGACGCATCTATTTTGTGAAGCGCATCAGTCCTTCCTGCAGCAAAACACCCCCACAACATTATGCTCCCACTCCCGTATTTTACAGCAGAGATGGTGTTCACAGCCTTGAAGGTTTCCCCCTTTTTTCTTCATATGTAACAATGGTCACTATGGCCAAACAGTTCAGTTTTACTTTCATCAGACCATAGAACATGTCTCTAGAAATTAGGGTCCCTGTGTGCAATCAAAGTGTAATCTAGCTTTATGTCACTTAATGTAATGAGTTATGGCTATTTCCTCGTTGAGTAGCCTTTCTGTGCATGTTGGTACAGGACTCATTTCACTGTGGATGATGATACATTTACATTACATTTACATTTATTCATTTGGCTGACGCTTTTGTCCAAAGCGACTTCCAGGTACAGGAAACAATCA
>JBBIGC010000041.1:31934283-31946323 GCA_037576955.1 Lepidarchus adonis | reverse complement strand
CAGCTTGGAGTAAGACAACATGCATGAAGAGGATGATGTGGTCAAAATACTCATTTGCCTAATAATTCTGCACTCCCAGTAATGTCAAATTTTTCCAAAAATTTCAGTGTGAGATTATGCACATGCAATAAAAAAATATATTTTTTGAAGGCTTTTAACACATCTTAACCAGGGTTTCCAGTCATTGTGGAGGGTGCGGTATATCTTTCAACTAACTTTACTTTAAGATAACACAGAAATGTAGAAAACAAACAAACAAAAAACTACAGAGCAGCTGAAAATGCTTTTATACCTGAACTGTACCAATCTGGTTCAGCGACTTCCAGGTAAATTCTACCAGACGTTGACCTTTTGTGAGAGTTTGTCCTTTGTTCAAACCTGTGAATGTCAAAATATCTATTTTTTTTATAAGCACTTGTTCTTAGAAGTACTTTTAAGACAAGTGGTAAAAAAAGAAATCAAGATTATAAGAAGAATGTTCTTTTAATAATAGTTTATTTAGAATAAAAGATTAGAGAATAATAAAAATAAAATATAATAATTAATAATAATAATAATAATAATAATAATAATAATAAATACAATTAAAATATAGAATATAGAAAGAGATAAAACCCTGTAAATAATTTACCTATATTTTAAACAAAAGTAAATGTATCATTTAAAAAGACTTTCTTGCTTCTCCATAAATTTATCAAAGCATAGTGACTTTTGCTCTTTCGGTTTTTGCTAAACCAGGGACAAATTCTATTTATCAGTTATTTTCCTTCAAAGGAGAACAGCCTAAATACATGGAATATGTAATTTGAACAAACTATAATCCTTGGCATTTTTCACAGTTTGACTCCTGTTTATCCCTGTTCATAAAACCACATAAGGCACAAAGTCTGATGTAATATGCAGCTCTTATAAATGAGTGATTAGAATGTTTTATACAGTAGCAATACACACACCAATCAGCCATAATATTAACATCACTGAATGATGAAGTGAATAACATTGACTTTCTAGTTATTTTATTAAACTGCCACCTGTCAAGAGAAGGTTGGGGTAAATTAGGCAGCAAGTGAGTCCTTGAAATTGATGTGCTGGAAGCAGGCATAAGGATCTGAGACACTTTGACAAGGACTATATTGTGACTTATTACATTCCTAACGTCCTAACAAGCAAGACCAAACCAATGTCCTATTCCTGCACACTGTTCCAGGCAAAGTAAGACAATCATTTTTAGGAAGCGCATTCTAGACAATTACTGTTATGTACTTGATCACAGATACTGTGTGTCATTCTAATGGATATGTAAGTAGGCTAGACTACTGCGTCTTTAAAAAAATTTCTGAAATATCTTGTCTGTAGTAGTTTCATGCTGTTTGCCACACCTTCTCATGTCGGAAACCTTTACACATTTATTGTTGGAAGCTATTACTTCAGTCCTCCATGGTCCTAGATCCCAAGATTGGATGTGAAAGTCACAGTAAAACATTTCAGACGCATTTTACATTGACTGAAGGCCAGTTTAGAACTGATTAGGGAAAATGGCTGTTTTGACAGCTTATTTAACCTAATTGAAACTCCTGAGATGTATCTAGTATGTCTACAACTGTCTTTACACTAAAGCAGTGCTGTAGTGCAACCTAAAATGAATGCTTGTGCAGATGTGTGAATTCCAAGATTAGCCCTGTGTTAGTTTAGACTTGTCCAATAAGTTTGAGTTCGGGTTAATCAGTCCAGTAAGCGTAAGTATAAATCATAGTCTGTCATCAACGCTAGACCCAAGAACCAAGACCCAAGACAAGGTCAGAGGGTGTTTATAATCTTCCTGCTGCTAGTGCAGGGGTAAAATGCATAATCCAAATCCAAGTGGACACCATTCGATGAGATAAAATTGCCAAAGATTGAACATCTGAAGCATTGGTTTTTCAATGAGTTTTCGTCCTAACATTAGTGATTGATGTTTGTGTAAATGCCATGACGGCTAAATCTATCTGGGGCGCTAATAATTAGTTTCATATGTGGAAAACGTGGAAACAAGACACAATGTATAAATGGGTTGCAATTAGGGCCGTTTTGGGGGATATTTCAACCCTGGATTGCTTTCCAATGACTCATTTACAGCAAGGTGTTTACTGTAACTTTACCATATTAAATATCTCCAGGTTTCCATTGAATCGAAAGGGCTTAAATTAAGCTTGAACAATACGCTATTGCTGTAGGTGGATCTCCTGCTTTTAACAAGACGCTGCCACTTGATAGAGATTGGATAATTTGTGAAATCACCCAATAATCTTAGGTCAGACACAGTTTCCTCACTAAGGTAAATGTTTATTGCAAAGGGAAGTACTTGTTTTAACAGATGTGTTCTTGCAAACATTCACGAACATGTAGCCCTTCTTCAAAGCACAAGTTTACTTTCATATGAACTCATCTTATCGCTGATTAATGAGCATCTTTTGGCTTTGCGTTCATCCTCGTTTTTGTCACCATCATGGAAAGACTTAAAGAAACAAAACCTCACTAAGGGAAATGTTGCAAAATGATTTAAGGACATTTATTTAAGCCAGTTCAACTTCTACCAAGTCCAATTTATTCTTTATTATGAATGTCTCATTCTGTATGAAGCCATAATTACGTATATATTGCCATAATAAAATATGCACAGAAAGTTTGCATATAAATATACTGATAACACAAGTTACTAGTATCCTTCAGCAGTCAACCATGCATTGCGTTTCCGTTAGTAACCACCGCCTCAACAAAAGAATCTTTACACCACCCAACAACGCCTATGTCCACCCCCCAGTGTTGCTACGACCTTGAATATACAGGTCTCGTGGCTTCAGCTTAACAGGAAAAGGAACACTCACAAAGAAAAATAAGCAACCTTGTCGTCTTTTTGTAAAGCTGAGTATGTTTATTCAGCAGTTCTTTAAGAATGGTGGATTTATTCGAAATTCCATTTTGGCACAAGTTGTTTTCTTTTTTATAAATAAATAAGTCTTTGTCTGCCTCTTGACTAGAGTATCTAAATAAATATGCACACCAATAAATACTAAGTATCCACAAGAAAGATGCACTGCATCAACATTTCTGCTGTTGGTATGAGAAAACGAGAACCAACACTGATAAAGCTGTAAATAGGTGTGTGATTGGGGAAAAGCCATTCATACAGACATAGTACAGCCTCTTTCTGTCTTTACATAGAAGTATACAGAATTCTATAAAACTGTGCTCTAAACATAAAGCTATAAAGAATGACACAATTACAACAGCATCAATGTATCACCCTCAGATAAAGCACTTGAAACCATTGCCCTTTTTGTGAGAGGTTCGGTTATTAAAATGGGACAGAACATATTAACATACTGTGTTTATACATATATAGCTATAGCATTATTTATGAGATTTAATGTGATGAAGTGAATACTGAAATCTTACCACATCACCCTGTAAACCCTTCTCATGTTTCTTTTTTAGCTGAAGTACCAAGTTCAAAAATATATGATCCCTCATAAATGAAAATAATGAAAAAAATAACAGTAGCTTAGATGTGACAGTGCTGCCTCCTCTGAACAGTCTTTGTCCACAGTGTCCAATTAGCAAATTGGAAGATGCCTCTAGCTTATGTTGATGAACTACAACTGATTTCTTTAAAGATGCACATGATGAATATATTTTTTTCTACCTCCTGAAACCTTTCCTGTGGCTAAATCTGTCTGCTAGGCCCAACAGTGGCATGGTGGCTGACTGTTCCCTCAGATGCTGTGCCTTGTTTACACTGTAAGTCCATTAGCTTTGATAGCAGGCCGTGTTTAGGCCTTGATGGTTCCAGGCCTTCCTCCAATCTCATTTGTGGTCTTGTTCTTAATTACCTCAAAGTTCTCATTATTCAATTTGACCAAGTTCCACGACCTCCCTGGCAGTCCAGAGCCTGTCTGCGGTGAATGAGTCGGCTAGACTGGTAGGAAAAGTAGATGTTCGCATTAGCTGACTGTTCTGTGTAGTTGAGATTTGCCTATTTACAGCTCTTTGACTTAGAAGGAATTAAGTGTTAACAGAGTGTGCAGTGGGCTACAGATCTGGGGCGGGACAAAAGTCAGCCCTGCCTTCGCACCAGAATGACCCCTTGCATGTGCTGCAGCATAATCTTTAAGAATCGTGAGCAAACAGATTGGATTTAACCTTTTAAAGAATAAGCAAGCAGTGCACCTTTGGATAATGACAATCCCTGCCAAGCAGCCTATAGTCTCTCCAATGAAGGACTGCACTAATTACTAACATTTTAAAAGCTGTGTACAGCATCTAGCGGGATCGGATAAAGCAATAGGTTGGTAGGCGTTTGTGTAATTGTTATTGTTGAGATACCAGTGATCATGTCCTGCTCTACTGCTCGGAACCCACTCACTCCTAATGAGGAGCCAATATGGACAGAACCATGCTCCACCTAACTGATCAACTCAATGAGCTTCACCTGTACCCAAGGAACTGTTGATGTCTCTTTAAACTGAAATTATTATCACTTTTATTTAAAATTTTATTCATTAATGATTCTTTTGTCTGCTATTACTGTCTGCTGTCGACCAGAAGAGGATGGGTTCCACTTTTGGGTTTCTACCTACAGTTTAGTCATTAGGGGCTCGGGCCTGGATTCTGCAAAGCTGCTTTGTGACAACGTCAGTTGTAAAAAGCGCTATAGAAATAGGGTTTACTTGACTTGATTTTACAAAATCACTTTTATGGCATTTGCAAAAGTGTTATAAAATTAAGGTGTTCTCTTAATAGACATAATGTAAGAAATGTACATTTCTTAAATGATGAATGCACTCACAGACGTACTGTTTGTCTGTTAGATTCAGATTTGACCTCATATAGAGAAGTATTGGGCTCTATCATTGACATTTTGGCAAGAGAAAATGAAGACATGAGTTTAGATGAGTGTTTAGATGAGTGTTTAGTAGCTGTTCTTTTTGGTTGTTTTTTGTTTGCTTGCTTTTGTTACTTTTTTACAGTATCTTACCTGAGACAACATACAGAAATTATTGTGTGTATGTGTGTTTATGTATTTTTTTTTCATCAGTTTTTATCAGTCAATTATTGAGCCCTGGAGAATGGGTGTAGCACAGTGTGGGTGTATATTTATTTATTTATTTGTCGCATACTAATATATCTCTTTAACCCAACATAAATGAGGTAGCTTTGTTTGACATCATACTTCAGCATTCACATAATTCTTCAGAACTGTGAAATGTTAGTCCATGTTAAAATGACAGTGAAATCCTCCAGAATCTCTTCATAGATGTAGTCTTCACACAGCAACAGTTTCATGTTCAGTGGAAGGCAAAGGTAGTGTCTCAGCACTGAAAGTATGTACTATAGGTACCATTGAAGTGGTACATTTATAGTTCTCCTTGAATTCTGAACCATGAAGCAAATGAATAAGAAAATAAAATAAGAAGTCATCAGAAAATTCCAGCTGTCTGCACACTGTCCTTTCTATTTGGGTGTCAGACATAACCTTCCTGTCTGCAGAGACATCTGTGATTTCCATTATGACACACACAGAGTTCATCTTCACGTGTCTTTACATGGCTTTGGCTTCAAGCTTCCACTGTTATGATGAGACTTAACAGAGGACGTGCGTTACCACAGTTCCCGCTTCACCTGTTGCTATGGAGTGTAACTTAGCATCTGTGAGTCTTCCACTGTAACAATGGGGTTGTCCGTAGCCTGTAATGTGGCTTCTTTGACCACGTCTCTCTCCTTCCATTGTGATCCACTCTTTCTCCATTCCCTGCAGTCATACACAGCCACACTCCTTGGCAGATACATTGTTTATGATTGTGAACTTTGCATTATTGTCTAAGAACGCCATTTCCTTCTCGTACTTGGTGGGACGGCAGCATGGGCCATAGTGTTCATGGTCCCTCTTGGCGCTCCCCAAGCCTCGGGCCTTGCCCTTCTGCCTGAATGACTTGTTGAGCAACATGCGCTCCATCACCATGTCGTAGTTGCGGCGGCTGCTGGTGCACTTGCCACTGCAGAAGCGAAAGAGCACAGTCTCATTGCTGTCATATCCCAGGCCCAGGTCACTCACCATCAGCTCTTTCTGATGAAGCTTGCATGGGTTTGGGCCTCTCCTTGCACGCTTGGTCCTCCTGCCCCGGCGACTTGCCACCACTGTGGCCAAACTCCTGGCCTTCCTCTCCACCAGCATCCTGATCACCCTATGCAGTTCGTCATCTGTGAAGCTCTGGAGCAAGTAGGAAACTGAGAAAAAAGTGAAAAACATGACATAAATTACCATCTCTTAACAAATTGATGGGAAAAACACCCCTCGATTCTCTCTAACTCTAAAGGTTAAGATGGAATTGTGCAGGCATGTGCAGTACTGGCTTAAATTCAGTGTATTTGATTAGCGGAGTAATAAAGAGAGCGGTTGTCTTTAAGCTATAGGCAGTGCTGGCTAATTCAGGTCCAGATAGTGAACATCTTTCCCAGGATTTTGCTCCAATTGCCTGAACACATGTTGTTTAAATGAGCTTGTTAAAGAAGCCATGGTTGGAACAAACTTCTGGGGAGGATTTTTAATTTCTGGACCTGAATTTTCCACCATTGCCTATAGGAATGTGAATCGGGTGTACATTAATTAGCTGACTGGCATTAAAGTAAAGCAGAACCCAAAAAAGATCTATTAGCTTGAGTGAAGCTGAAGTGGTCATCTGAATGTGTAGGCGTTTTTCGAGAGTTTCCCAGCACTTTTTTTTATCTTAAAAAACAAAACCATAAAACTCTTGACCATTGGCCACAATTCATCCTCAGTTTATAGTTGGCAGGGTGCTACAAGAAAATGAGCCATTTCTTTTCTTTTTCTTCTCTGATAGCTGGCTAGGCCTGGGGTCCTGTGACACATGAGGTGCGATGTGAGTGTGAGGTGGTGATATGTGTAAATGAAACAGCACTGATCACTGAGGGATACACTAATCCTACCCGTCAGTCTGTTCTAACACTGCCTAATCCACACCAGAGCTTTTGCTGAGAGAGAACAGCGTCTGTTTATCTTACACTCAGATAGGAGCGCACCCATGCCGTCCATTGATCTGGCCACCCGCCGAAGACCCGCCGGCCTGGGTGAGGATAACGGTGATGACACTGGTCCTGATGATTCTGCTGCTGTTGAAGGACGCATAGACAGTTGTGAGGCCTGGGGGTTCGTTGACCCGGCAGGCAGCATAGTTTTGGTGAGAAGGAGGGACAGAGCGGTGCTAATAAGGATGAAGACAAGAATGGCCCCTTTCCATAACTTCATCTTAGAATGGTGTGGAGCATTGAAACTCTGTGAGACAGGAAGCAGAAGACCAGACACAGATCCATTAGGCATTGTTAGTCAACACGTCATGCTGTTTCCATGTAGGAGATGCTATTTAGATGCAAAATATTCTTTAATGTTTGGAATAAAATGTTTACATAAGACCTTTCATTGCTCAAGATGATATCAGCATGACCTTCCCTTAAAAAATGAGTGAATGTCAGTGAGCCATGAACAAAATGTTTGACTTTTGCGCTAACACAGGTTGTTGAGTTGCCGTTCTAAACATGTGATGCATTTTTTGCATTTTTTGACTTGATGTTCAGGATCATTCTTTGGAAATGAGTCATCTTGCCAATTAGGGACTCCAGACTCTTCTCTTATATCCTGTTCTTATCTATCTACTGCATAAGACCTCTCTGTTTGCTCTGGGAGAAGGAAAAAGTACATTTTCCTGTATGCTGATGAAGCCACAGGCATCTTTAACTGGCTTTCCTCTTCATACAGATTCTTCTTCAGTTTTTGCAGAGGGTGTAGAACACCAGGCAGGGCCAGCATCACTATTTACAAGCATGTCCAAACATTCCACCTCAATGTTTGCAAAAGTGGGAACCCAATGCAAAACCTGCCCGCCTTATGAAATTGTTGCTTCAGTAAATGGAGTCAGTTTTTGACCTGACAAACAGAGCTCCATCTCCTGTTGACATGACAGATGTGTGTGTGTGTGTGTGTGTGTGTGTGAGAGAGAGAAAGAGACTCATGAACTACATTAGTGGAAACACTAATAACATTCCTCGAACCCCCTCAGCCACACCTATGTGGTATTAGGATGACTCGCCTTCCTGCACCCTTGTTTCACGAGGCACATTTGTAGGCATCTAGTAGCTCATTGTTCTCTCTCTGACGTCTTTCTCCACAGTGTAATCCCTTTTAGATCTCATTTCATTTCCCAGTAAAACAGCCCTTCTATTTCAGCAGTGCAAATGGAGACTCTTTTTCCCCACTTCATCGTGTGCTAGCTTCTGTCTTCTAGGATTGGCAGGAGGAAAACTTTTCCCCAGATCAGGAAACGGCACGGGTAGTAACTAAGAACAAATCCAGACAGGCTGCTCTGAAAAACGTTTTGGCAGACTTGCAGTGTTGGGGTCTCGGTGGGCTGTGAAGTATGGTTTGTTTAGACTGCGCTGGTATAGATAGTCTTCTTGGAACTGTTGCGCTGTCCTGAGATAGATACGTTTGTAACAAAGCTTTTGAGGAAAGGCACCACCACACACCTAGTTCCTATCAATGTTTTACATGATCTTGGAGGTAAACCTCAAGGTAGTTCTAGGTCTGTTTCTTTGGTTAATTTTGGGGTTTTCATATCTCTAACACTGGTGATACTGGTAGCAACATCATAGAGAAGTAACTACTGGTAATACTGGTAACAGCACCTGACTATAAAGACTTTAGAAAGAGGTTCATCTTCCTGTAAGACTTCAATTGATACCATATGTTCTTATTTCACCAAGCAAAATGCCACGTGCAGTATTCTGCGTCAGAAAACAATATTCCTAATCCCAAGATTGTTCCATCTTGCATTTAATTTCAAGACACACTTTTTTCATTTTATGAGGAACCTACTCTTATTTCTTTATTAAATTTTTATCTCCTATTCTGTGTGTTTTGGATTTGTTACAAACTGAGTAATCTAAAATGTTGCCTCTCTTTTGGCAAGCTTTGATCCTCTCAGCGTTTCCCACAGATGATAATAAATTATTATATAATTATTTGCTTGTTCAGCCAAGCACTTAATTCTTTGCACCTAAATCCCCATGATTCCAAACTGCGTAATAATGTTTTTATGACCTAAAATTGCTGGTATGCCAATAAACATTTCCATAATTGGAGTATATTAGCAGTTCCACAGTCATTACTGAATATTAGTCAGGAATAATCATTTTTTGCTCTTCCATTCAAATCACTCCAAATGGTCATTTAATAATCAAGCACTGCACTTACTTTTTAGAGCTGTTCAATTGATTCATCACCCTGATGAGCTTAATTGCTACCATCCACTTGTAAGCACCTTCTGCTGCTGATTAAAGCATGATTCATTGGCAGTTATGGGCAGTTAGACCCAATACATGTTTATGTCACTTTTTTGTTAACTGCTGTAGATACACAAACACTGAGGATGACTAAGCTATGACCAAGTGCACCCTCACAGTCACATCATGGCTTCCTATACACTGCTAGGAGTAAGAGGCTATTGGGGTTGATAGTAGTACTGTGGGCTTGGAATGTTTTCCAAGCCAGTATTTGGGATCCTACACCCTGCTCCCAAAACTGTTGGACTATCTGGCTCAGGAGTTTTCAAAAATTCTGACCAGCTAGGGACAGCTACACCCAACCACAGCTTTTAACTGTGCGAGACCATTAACCCATCAGGTTCTAAATGACAGTAAATGGATTGTAGTCTACAGCTCCTACTAACTTATAATATTTAATTACCATTATAATTTTCATCTTAAAGACCACACATTTCTGACTGCTCAATGTGATGGTAAAGTGCAGAGTAATGGGTTTCTGTGCTGGTGGTTATAATGAGATGCAATTTCTTTGGCAAACCTGTTCCAGTTCTGCTATATCAGGAATGCACAGTATAGGACTCAAGACACATTTCATATTCAATGTCTTGCCAGTAATAATTCCAGTAACATGGTGACCAAATACTACAATGGTGGTCTGTCATCTTGTACACAGACCTCTATGAGTCATAATTGCTTGTCCAAGGACAAAGGCAATGCTCTATATATGAGTATAAAATGCACAAATATTTTCATCCCAGTCAGGTTAAGTCATCATGTTTAAAAATGACAGTAAAAACAAGTTTGAACATTCCAGATTGAGACTCAACACGGGAAAGCTAAATCCGCATCAGGTCATCTGAACAGAATTTCTAGACTTCATTAATCTTAGGTCCTCAGTGCAAACTTTGGACACCAATTCTATCTTGGCTAAAAAGAAAAGTAAACACAACAAAACAGGACTCAGCTACGCCTAAAGCCAAACAACACAAATGCACTTTGAGATTATTGAAGACAGTATGTGTCAGTGTAAAGTACAGTAAGGAGGTCTAAAATTCCTGATTTCAACAGATCACTGAGAGAGCCCCAACCACCTTTTAGCTTCATCTTTATACCAAAGAATCTCTGGGATTTAGCCTGATATATTTATGGGACCCAGTCAAAGTTAAATTCTTAAAACACTCACAATAAAATCTTAAATCCTTAATTGGATTGGAAGCCAATGAAGAGATTCTACAATATGTGTAATATAAAGGTCCTTTTAGTGCCAATGAATTACTGGACAAACTGTAGTCAAGTATCAAAAAGCAATGTGGCATTAAATTCATAGAGATGAATACATGAATTAGATCAAAGACAAAAACGATTTAATCTAGAAAATATTTCCAAGGTAGAAAGCTACATTTGAAGAAACGTTTATCAGCCTTGAAATTAGAGTGACTATGTTTGAACCAATTTTCCAGGCTGGTCACTGATCAGATCTTGAAATTTTTCATAATTCTGTTTCTGTGTTTTTGTGTAGACAGGTAAAACCTAACTTTTTGAAAATACTGGAATCAAAGTGCTGAGTGTGTTTTAGAACTCCAACATTAGTCATTACATAATGTTTCTGTCCTCAGTGAAAAGCAAAAGGGGGTTCAAATGCATTTTCAAAAATATTCAGACACCTGTGGATAAGACCTGTAACCGTTTGCCTGTTTTCCTTAATAGAAAAGCAGTAAGGTTTTTAAAATACTATAATACAACACAAAATGACCTCTTAATGGGTTTGATTGTGCATACAATTAATCAAAATTGCTCTTTAAAACTGATGTATTGTTAATTCAGCAGTGTTCTACACTATTCATTGTGTACCCAATTAATTATATATGTATTTTTGGCCTTTTTATAACTACAATAGATCAGTTAACTGATAGATGCAGTATATGGACACATTTTAAAATATTTTATATCTAGTATCTGGAAGTGAAGGCTCACACTTTGAGGATTTACTTCTGTTACTTTATTCCTGAGTAAATTCAGCACAAACAGTCCCATGCTGCGTGACTTCAGAAAGCCTGTATTCAGAGCAAATCAACTGACTTCCTTGTCCCTTGTTTGTTGACTTATATACTCCTAACACTGTTCATCCAAAAAAGTAGCGAGTACATACTGAGCATTCAGTAGACAGTTGGAGTTTTGAGCCCACAGCTTGGCTTGCGTTCCTTCAGCTATGTTAACATTTCTGGGTGAATTATTCCTGCAACCCTAAAGTACCTCCAGCATGGCCCTCCTCTGATACTTCCATGCGCAAAGCACTCCAGGCTTGAAAAGGAGCTGTTCAATGGCCCCAGATAAATAATATAAGGATGAAAAAGAATCCACCCAGGACACAGAGATGACATATTTCACCCAGTTGGGCCATCATAACAGTCTAAAAAATCAGTGGGGCTGTGTGCAATATTCCAGAAAAAAACAGGTTTTGATTCATGGAGCTGTGAAAAGAGCTCTGTAGGTATTTAGATGGAGCTGATACAATGGCTTGGTTGGCCAGACGCAAAACTTCATTTATGTTTGAGGTATTGAAAGGGTGTGTTATATAACTGAAGGTAGACGCATGACAGTGTCATTAAAGACATAAACTGCAAAGGTTTAAGGTTAAGCAGCTAACACTGTTATAGTATATATA
>JBBIGC010000041.1:31913180-31925861 GCA_037576955.1 Lepidarchus adonis | reverse complement strand
ATATATTTATAGTATTTCTTTTGTAAATATTTTATTTAATATAATATTTTAACTTTTAATGGGGCAATTTTGAAGATATTGTCCCTTTGATACAATGTAAAGTAGTCAGTGTACAGCTTGTATAACAGTGTAAATTTGCTGTCTCCTGAAAATAACTCAACACCATTAATGTCTAAACCGCTAGAAAGAAAAGTAAGTACACCCCTAAGTGAAAATGTCCAAATTGAGCCCAATTAGCCATTTTTCCTCCCTGGTGTCATGTGACTCATTAGTGTTACAAGGTCTCAGGTGTGACTGGGGAGCAGGTGTGTTACATTTGGTGTTATCGTTCTCACACTCTCTCATACTGGTCACTGGAAGTTCAACATTGCACTTCATGGCAAAGAACTGAAAAAAAGAATTGTACATAAAGATAACCTAGGTTATAAGAAGATCACCAACACATCCAGTGAGCAGTGGGGCTAAATATCAACACTGGAATTCCAAAAGTCTGTGGTAAAACTGATTGCAAAAATGATCTGTAATCTTTTTTCTTACTCACTGTCTCTGGGAAATGTCTCTCTCTGTTTAAAAATGTCCTCCAGTGTGTGTTGCTTCTGTGCAGTCCTCACCTGAGTTATCTGACTGAACTCGTTGTTTTCCGTTTTTTAGGTGCTGTATCAATTTAGTATTATTAAACGCAGCTCTATTACTAGCACCTCACAAAATGTTCATATTACAAACATTACATGTGCCCACTGGATTAAGCAATTTCCTCTGGGATAATAAAATGTTTCTGATTCTGGCCTCTTCATGCATAAGCTGATCCCGATAATTTACAAAACCTCTGATCGACCCTGATACCAATCTTTGAGATTCGTACTTTACACTATTTTCTAACCTCCCTGTATCTGTTAGGATTAAAACTGTTTTTGTTCCTGTGTCTTAAGGACTGATAATTAAATGACCTCTGTTCCAACTGGATAAGCTGTAATCTGCCTCATTCAAAAAGTAGTTCAGATAAAAAAAATAAAAAAAGTATAACTTCATGGGTGGGCCTAAAGTGCTGTAGGCCAAAATGGCAGATATATATAAATGCATTAATTGTGTGACTGTGATTTCAAAATTAGCTGTTTTTGTAGCTTACTTATATATATGAATAATGCATTTCTACATTTAGACTAACTTAGTATTTAGACTAAAATTTAGTTTAGAAATTGTAAAAAAAAAAAGTCGTGGCTCTTCCAAAAAGCGTGCCTTTAAAGATTCAATGAGTCCCAATTCTAACTCTAAAGGCCACATTAGAATTACATTAGAAGAGACTTGAGCATAAATTAAATAAAAATGGTCATTAACTTTTCTCCCATAGAAAAGTATGGCTTCATTTACTAACCTCGCATCAAAGTCCCCCATTTTTTAAAAACATGTTAAGCTCATCCTGTACCCGTTTCCTACAGCTTTGTGGGGCTAAAATGTACATCTGCACCACACTTTACCAGTTTTAAGTGTGTATTGTGAACACTTGACTAAACTCAACTTCAATCCTACAGCATACTCAACAGCTAGTCAGAATTTGAATGCAATTTACACACACCTTCAGTCATCCAAGTCTAATTCTCTGCCAGGTTTCTCTAGCTGCAGTGCCCTCTAGTGTCAGCTTGTCAAAGTTGCACCTGTTTTTTCAGGCACCTAATGCCAAATTCTGCCTGGCAGTACCCACAGTATCTACTTTCTTTCATTGCTTTAGCTTAAAAAGTTGTTTATTACACTGAAGCGTGTTGAGTAGTAGCCTTCAGCCATGACGATTCATAAGCACAAGCACATTTTAACTCATTTTTAAGGTGACTTTTATTATGTCTTATATCCACACATTTCCAGGCAGCGTGTTTTTCACAGATAATGCAACATAGACTCAGGCGTAAGATTGAACCACAGAAAGGGAGTAGCAAACTGGAGCACTGACGCTGTGTACACATCCCGAGGAAGAGGAGGAGGCGGTTTAGTCCTTCACCCTGGAGAGTGCCAAGCTCCATTCTTTGTCTGCCTATAAATGAAGATGAGGCTTTAAAAGCACACTTCAGTGGCCTTCGCTTAACCGTTCGTGAGATTGAAACAAAGAACAACTCTAAAGTGGTTCAACACTTTCCCACAGTCTGCAGTCCTTTAATATCATTTCTGTTCATTATATGAACAGTCATTGGATTGTATAGTTCTCATTGCATTCATTTACATCTGTTTGAAATGATCTTATTTTAGTAAAGAAGCATTTACATGAGTTACTTATATTCTTCAAAGCTTCACTCTTGCACTAGTAATTGTAATTGCCATATGTTTCAAAGTATGAAATTTCAAAATCTCTTTTTTAACATGACTGATTACACCAAAATGTGATTTAATGGGAAAGATGCACATTTGTATTGGCAGTGAGTATCAGTCAGTAGTGTTAACTGAAAAAGTTAAATTCAAGGTAAATTCTTGTTTAGTTTCAGGACGGATAAGCCATGTCCAAGATCTGCATCTAGACTTAGAGCCAGAGAGGCACTAGATTTATCTTGAAGATTTGCTCTCGTCACATTGTTCTTCCATTTTGAACACGAATACATTTTAAAATACTTTATATGACAATGTTTGACAGTTTTAGTTCTGATCTGAAGCCTAATTGTATATCTCGGACATTCTCAAGTCAGATTTATGTGCAATGACATTGATATTGTTAATGTGACTGAGAAGTTTTCAAGAAACTAATTCATCGGGATGTCCCATATTCAGATATATGAAGCACAATGAGGTAAAAATTTTCAATTTCACATACTTGCACATTCAAACATCGATCAAAACCACTGCAATCAAGTATACGATTTGAAAATGAGCCAATAGAGTTTTCCTCACATAACTTTCTTAATTATACTCTGCAAATTATCCAGTCTGGAATATTCCCAAAGGAATGTGCACACAGATTATAATCATGTGGTGTCTGTTGCTCTTCATATTGCTACAATGCGTCCGCTGCATTAACCTGAAGAGACGAT
This sequence comes from Lepidarchus adonis, assembly GCA_037576955.1. Lineage (NCBI taxonomy): Eukaryota > Metazoa > Chordata > Actinopteri > Characiformes > Lepidarchidae > Lepidarchus > Lepidarchus adonis. Next base: position 31,922,853 of record JBBIGC010000041.1, on the reverse strand, counting down.
GGAAAGCCTACGATGTGTTGTGTTCCTTTACAATGCAATTATCTCAGATAGAGCCCCAGTTACATGGAGCAGCCCTGCCGCTTTTCAACCAGATGGGCTTTTTGCCTTCCCGTCGCCATGGCAACCGCTGCCTGGAAGTCGCCCGGGCTCAGCGTTTAGCTTGGACTGCTTGTCCGTTTTTGTTTATTTCGTGAAGTGGTGCACTGTAACACGGCCTACATTTGTACATCAGCATCAGTTTGACTGCATCCTGGTGTTATTGAGTAGCTTACAGTTTAACCAGTCTTCCCAGGTGACACTGCGAATACACTGGTGCTTGTATATTGGTATCTATGAGTTTTATTAGCAGTATTGTTGATGTTTTAGCTTATTTCCTGTGATTAATGACAGCACCAAAATCATATCAGTATTAATACAGTAACAGCATCTTGGCTCTTCTGGCTGGAAACGCCCCTCTTTTCTCCGATTCCTGGTTGCTTGGAGACATGAGGGCTCCTACTGACACAGAAATTTCTGCTTGTCGCGCACAATTGATTTCCCCGCTGATAACATGCACAGCCTTAGAGCTGTTGTTTCATACGTTTAAAGAAATTCATTCAATGGGGATACATATCTGACATATAGCTATTATTATAATTGTGTTCTATTATAGATTTATTTCTGTTGATATTCTTAAGCTATATAAGAAGTATATGAAGGTGATTCATGGATTTGTTTGAAGTTCCTTCACCACTTCCCCTCATTTCTAGTCCCCTGGGGCTGTGCGCACATGGTACATGGGAAGACGTTATCACAACTGATGTTTTTTTTCCTCATGAGTATCACTGTTGTTATTACTATTACTGAACAGATAACAGCGTTCAGCAAAGGGCATATATTAAAACACAACACACAATGTGAATTTAGCGGCAAGCTCATGTTCTCCCCCTCTTTGATGTGCTTACGTGGTCTGGGTCACAAGAGATCACACAACAAATGCACAAGCACTGTACGAGCATGGGGACCAGCCTCTTCTCCAGTTCATCCTAGAACAGTCCATAACAATCCCGGATTTGGTCCATTCAGAGCCCAAGCACTTAAACAGGCATGATTTTGTCTGTGCGGTGGACCTTCAGTCCTTTTTGTTTAGACAACACAACAAGGAAAGTTATTTGCCCAAAGGTATCAGAGAGAAGAAAAGCCAATGAGATTGAGTAAACCATCAATTCTGTTCAGAAACTGGGTTTAAACTTGCATTTCTTTCTTCAAACCTCTGGCCAGTGCTTCACTGCTTGGACCTTTCTTGCTGCCTTGGTGCAACCAGCTTGAACCCTCAGCTCAAACTTCACCTCCCAAAAACAGCATGTGTGACTGTTCCATCTGATACAGCCTGCCGTCAAACAGCCTTCTGATTGGTTTACCCCACAAAAAAACAACACTGATTGGTTATTTGTTAAGAGGTTTGCTGGCTTTGAGTGTCCCAGTGGCTTCTTCAGTCACACCCCCTGTGGTGACAGCTGGAAGAACTGTGGCATCAATCGTAGCAGTTTTTTCATCAGTAGCCTTGGTGGCAGAATCCTTTCTGGAGATGTCTGGCTCCCAGAGGAAGAATTCGTGAAGAAGTGTATTGACTGTTTCAGGGCATTCCATCATGACCATGTGACTGCCTTCTTCAATCACTTTCAGGAAAGCAAAAAGAAGTATCTGGAAATATACAGAATGCCATAATATTTGTCAAGAAACATTGTCAGGACAAAGCTATATGTAAGGTTGCCAGTTGAAATCACTGTTAGAACTGTAAAATAAAGCCAAAATGGCTTATTGCTCTTTAAACTGCTGAGCATTAATGATATATTGACCAATAGAAATGTAAAAGAATAACCTGGAGTCATTTTTTACAATTACTTAACATTGACAGAAGCTTCAGCACTTGTATTAGAAGCTAAATTGAGAAATGCTAAATTGCTAATTGTTAAATATCAATAGCACTGCAATGTTTAATTACGTGTACTTGCATCAGGACAATAACGTTGAATCTAATCTAATCTAATCGAACTTCCATTGAAAAGAAAAGATACAAGGTTTTGGTCCAACGGCAATGAAATACTGCACTACATAAACAGCTAAATCCATTAGCTCAAGATCTGTCTAGGGCACTATAGGGAGTAGGGAGCCATTTCAGTTCATTTCAGAACATTGTGCATTTTTCAAAAGCACAGTTAAAAGTGCAATATGGCGCTTCTGGACAATGAATGTACTCACTAGTGATGATTTAAACATAAGTGCTCAGGAATAGATTTACTGTTGTGCTGTTCAAAAACTTCTTGTTCTGGCATCTCTACAACCAATCAAGCAATGTTTGAAATAACTTAAGTCTTAAAACTTTAAGACCAATCAAACAGTGTTTAGAATAAATAATGTTGACATGCTTAATGTCCCACAGAGTTAAGACTTCCTCAGTAAAATAAAAGGCCTTTGTTTCAGTCAGTGCACATCTGCCTCTTCTGTAATGACGACTGCATACGCGTAATGCTCCTCAACGAAGGCTACGCTTCACACTGGTCCTGTTGTTTTTGACTGGTCTTACCAGCCAAGGAAAATCATGCTATTATGGTGGGCACTGTCTCATCGTGTTACTTCGTTTTATGCAGAAGAGAATGAAAGGGATATAATGAATTATAAAAATGCAATTCTTGTGTAACATTTCACTGTACCTCTGCCATACGCTGGTCCTCATCCATTGGCACAAACTTGTCATACAGGCCATGCACCAGCAAGATGGGCACAGTGAGCTCGGCGTGGTACACCTCATCTCCCTCTGGCCAATACTGACCACTCATCATGGCCCGCAACACAAATGGAGACACGTTAAAGGCATTTCCCTCCTTCAGCAGCTGCTTCTCTTTAGCTCCCTGTCTAGCAAAGCCAGCTCTGAGGGAAGGAAAAAGGAAGAAGGTAGAGGATTAAAGAGAGAAAAAAAGGGAAAGATAATGTGCATACGCCACAAGCTGAGAGGGATACAGAGAAAGTAAAGAAAAATAGAGGCAGAGAGAGACAGAGAAGGTGAAAGAAAATGTTTGGAAGGTGAAAGGTTTTTAGTAAATAAGCTACTATTAATTCAATGACATTACGTTTATTGCCCAAGGCATGTGCAATGAATAAACAAGGTTCTAGGTTGAAGTTAATGAACTTCATGTAAATATGTAGTATATATATATTTATTTTATTTTATTTTTTTTAATTAATATTTTTTAATTATTATTTTTTTATTTTTATTATTTTTTTTTTAATGTAGTATTTTTTAATATGTAGTATATTAAGAACCTAGAAACCCAGCAGCTAGAAAAAATTCCAACAGTAAATAAGATCCTATCTGTCTACACTGATAATCCCTGTGCATGAGGTGCAGTAATAATACATGGGTGTGGCTTCATACTTGAGAAAGCTCCAGGCAAGACAGGGTGACAGGCAATGCAGGACGCAGGAGGGCAGCTGGAAGATTGAACACAGGCTGGGCTCCAGTGCCGTTGGGCCTCCCCCATTAATCATCACCACCTTATGCACCTGCTCAGGGTACTCATGTGCCAGGAACGTGCAGAAAGATACCCTGGAGGAGAAGACAGTAGGGAAAAGGTTCTGTTATGTTTCTTTTCCTCAAAGGAAGTCAAATACTACACATTTCCTCTGAACAAATTCTTAAGTAATTGTGAATTACCCAGTAAACAATTGCTTAACTAAATATAGTTCATTTCAATGTGTAATCCAAATACAGCTGTATCACGGGGACAGGAGCATCCATTTCAAAATCAGCAAAACATTTGAAAAAAATGATGGCTTACCCATACGAGTGGCCGATGAGGATGTTGCGCTTACGGGCATATCTTTTAAATATAGCACGCAAGTCTTCAGCCAGAGCGTAAAAAGTGTAAGCTGCAGCTATTTGAGGGGCAGTACTGGCCCCATGTCCCGCCAAGTCTGGGGCGACGACCTCGTAGCCTAGTCTGGAGAAGAAGTCCAATTGCCGGCCCCAGATGTCCAGCGAGCCCCCAACACCATGGATGAAGAACAATGCTACGTCAGAGTGTGTACCCTTACAGCTGGTGATGCGGCGCTCTGAGTCGATGAACACAGTGCGCTTGGGCTTTCGTCTGCGGCGCCTGGGTGGAGGTGCAGGCTTCTGCTGGTCCAGGGCCGGAAGTGGTGGAGCAGGTTTGGGGTCAGGAGATGAGGGGGCAGTTGAGTAGTCAGCAAGCTCCACCTCCACAGTACTGCACTGCTCCACATCTCCATTCTGGCATTGCAGGATCTCAGAATGCAGTACATCACCCAGGTTCTCAATTACCAGTTGCCCGTTGCGGTAGACGGTAATCTTGCGCTTGCAAAGGACGCTGGCGCCCTGTTCTGGCTTTGGCTCAGAGGCGGCCGGACGCTCGGGCAGAATGTGGCGCACCCGCAGGACACGGCCTGGCTTAACTTCTACAAACTCGAAGCCATCAGCAGGACCGGCATCTGAAGACTCCACGGGCAGGACCACGTTTCCAGTCTTGCCCGTCAGACAGCACAGGATACTCTCAGTGATGCTAGTGAGCATAGTGGCCTCTTACCTGCACAGATGGATACAGATTCTAATCAACAAATACAGCACTGATAATGACATTGCAGAGTACACCAATGCAAAACCAGTAAGTTCAATAAATTAGAAAACACTGTCATATTCACCTACACTGGAAAAGAGAGTTTGCTAAATACATACACATGTTAAAAACTGTGTTTATCACTTGTGTCTATTGTTCCAAGAAATTAATCACAGGTAGTTTTGTGTTCACACTGGAATACAGCAAAATGTGGACTGTCTAGCCGACATCTAGGCTTAGATTGACATTGACCTTCCAGTTACCCAAGTAACTGTCCCGTTATCCATTATATTAGAAGGGCCTTAGTATCCAATTCAAACTCATAAGTGTATTTAACTGGAGGGGGATGATGTACTACTAATTTCTCCATTGAAAATCATATATCAAACAAATTTAAGTGTTTTACGCCCCCATTAAGTGTTGAACAGGTTGTCCATTTTGTTCGCAATGGCATGAACCTGATGCTTCACAGTGTGCGCTACTCTGACAAGCTCTACAGACGATGGAATGCAGCCACAGTGAGACACACAAAAGAGCCTGTGAGCGATTGCTGATGTTTCACTTTCACAACCACAACAAAGCATACAGTGCTTGCAGAAAGGCTTTCAGGGAGCTTCGAGTCCATGCGCATCTCCTGAGCTAGGGCAGATGAGGATTCACATTGAGATTTTGCTGCTGGTTTTGTTTTAATGCTGACTACCAGTCACCAAGTCCTGTATTGAACATATACAAACAAATAGTGTCAGCAAAATCAATTCAGACCTCAGGTACTACGCACATCAACTAAGTAAAATGTTAACACAATGAGCAGCCTGTGGCTTTCTACATCACTGTGATGTTTGTGACAATGAAGACAAACCAATTCCCATTCTAATCTAGAGGCTGGTCAAAAAATAGCCAGGGCACTTCCACCATGCTAACCTTGGATATTAATAGAGGAAGTGGCCCAAAGCACATGACTTCACCAGTACCAGCCATGGAGATAAATGCTATTCTGGGGCCAGGCTTGGGTTTCAATAGAATGTGAATGCTTGCCAACTTGCTGTGTCCAGTCATAAGGTTGTGTATTGTGTCAGATGGCTAAAACATACAGGCATACGCTCTACTGAAAAGGATGTGTCTTGGATCTATGTCTCATTCAACTTCCTGCTGGCATAGGCATAGTGGCATAGTGTCTTTGTGGTGAACTGAGGTTTTGAGGATTACGTTTATATTGCCCACTATCCACCACACCATGAGGTCATACAATATCTTACAACCCAAAACAAAAACAGACATCGTCAGTCTATCCGTTTTAACAAAAAAGACAGGTGCCAGGGAACTCCACATGACACTAATCAGCAGAAACCTTTACCTCACATCACCTCACATAATTTAAAAACAGATATTTTAAATATCACTAAGTTTCACAAAAATAACAATTGATTAAAATATTCATATTCAGAGTCGTTTAGCAAAGGCATGTTTCCGAATTTCACTTCTTAAGTTTACAGCGGAAGCTACAAGGCTAATGTTGCTAAGAAACACAGGAAGTCAATTATTGTCTAAATCTCAAATAGTCTCAAATAGCCTAAATCTTTTCAGTAAAATACATCACCAAATCATTTCTCAACATGCTTAAACTGCATTCAGTTCTCACAGGTTTGTGGATGTGGTTTAGGATTCTAATTCCTTTCGACTGCTTTGTGAAAAACAATCCTAATTTAGTCTAAAATGGCTGCCTGTTATGCTAACATTTTGCTCATTTTATAGCTCACTGTACATTATACTGTGTCCTTTAACACATATAAGGTTTGGATGTGGTTTCAGCTGTGATGCAGCTTTTGGTGATGTATTTCTGGGCAAAAAAAAAAACATTTATTAGAAAGACTTTATAGTGTTAGCAACATTATGTTTGCAGCTGGGGTTCTAAACTATTAGTGGCATTTGAACTTTAAACCTTTCTTGACAGAATGATCACATCTGAGGTGAGATTTTTTTGAACTATTCACTGAACTATTCCTTAATAGAGTATTAATGTCATTAACAGTGTGAGATGAAAGTGAAAGTAATAGCCAAACATAGCAAATGTGAATGCATTGTGAACATGCATTTATCCCATCACATGTGCACACGTGGAGCAGCAGGCAGCTATTAACACCACCCAGGAAGCAGCGTAGCTGGACGGTACTTTGCTCAAAGGCACCTCAGTGGTGCCCAGGTTGGGACAAGGTCCTAACTACCAGGCCACCACTTCCATAGTGTAAACTATGTAAAATAGGCTAAAGTATGTAATATAGCTAAACAATAGCATCAGCAATCTTGACACTTGAAGTAAAGTGCCAGTCTGTTTGACTTTACTAAAAAAACAACACACTCTGAGAAGAACATGTAACAATTATCCATGCAGTTACTAATTGTGCTAATTGGTGTACATGAACATGTATTACTTATTAGATATATTAGCTTCAAACGCTCCAGTGCTAAAATAAGATGCAATCTATAGACAACCAAACATGGTTACAGTAATGGACAATATTTGGGGTGAGGAAAATAATTTGTAAATGACTTTAAATCACTAAATGGGACAATGGGGTTAATAAGATTAATTACATAAAACATTTGTTATTCATTTCTGTATTCACTGAATGTAGCTGCATTAGTCAGCAGACTGCAGTTGCCTGTTCCCTGTGTGCAGGGCTGGACCCAGACTGACTCCTGTAAGCTGAGACTACTAATAGGAGCTGGCAGTGTGATGACAGGCAGTAGACAGATGCAGGAGAAATATGGGTATAGTGTACAGTTCCAACAAAACAGCCTGAACAACACGCATACAAATGGACTTTTTTGATCGACTTGAATTTGAATTTCTGTTACCAGTAATTGCTGAGAAATGAAGCAAATTAAAAAATTTATTAAATGAATTGTTTTAGGAAACAAAAGGTCAAAACCAGTGGTTTATTACTTACATACAAACTTTTCCACACTTTCAAAATGCTTAACTTAAATAGTTAATGTGTCCTAATACTTTTGAGGCCACTGTGCATAAAATCAACATTTTCCTCTTATAATGTGAAAAGAAAACAATAATAAAATAATATATTCTTAGAAGACTCTCATGCTCCCACCCTTGCTTGATTGGCTTTCTCCTCAGGACAGCATAATAACAGCCTCTCACTTGGCGTCTTTGTAATTTTCTCCATCCTTATCTCCCCATACACTCTTGTCTTTCTGCTCCTCCCCTCTCCACCTCTATTTCTCTCTGCTCCCAACCACATCCATTCTGATTTCCCTGGTTCATGCCCGGGCGCCATACATTATTCAGACTAAACGGGAGGTTTTCAGCTGTAAATTATTCATAATTAAGGGAAGCTTTGGAAGCTTTTCAGTGTACAGTCAGTCAAGATCTCTGAAACGTTTTTCAGCCATGACAGAGGGTACTGACAAATTTTTATAATACAATAAGACTGAATTATTTCATTAGATCTGATTTCTCCTCTGTCACTGAGGCACTGAGAAATTCAGTGTGTTTGTGACTAAGGAAACAATCCCTTCAAGCTCACTTCACAAATATATTTTTTATATATTTATCTGCATCTTATAGTCTCTATACTCTAATGTTAACTCTGTTTTATATTTTCCTTGTATTGTTTGCCAGTTTTACCAGTTTTATACTATCCACCAAGACAAGCTCTCTTGAATTACTGGCTACAGATGGAATTTAATTCTCAATTTCCTAATGATACCTCCTAATGATGTTTTTCTCCTGTTGCTAAGGTGCTATTAGAGAGAACACAGGTGCTACATGGGATGTGTATGTGTAGAGTTTTCTCTGGAAGATGAGATACATGTATTTAGGTGAGTCACATGTGCCTCTTCATTGCACTGACTTTTTTTAGACACTTTTAGATACATGCAAGCAGGAATCAGGCAGAAATGGAGCATGGAATGAAATGCAGTGCTTGCTTTTATATACTATAACCTACTCAAGCAAAACTTCAGACATTCCTGATAATCACTTTACAGAAGCTTTGATTTATTATATATATATAATAAATCAAAGCTTCTGTAAAGTGTGTATATATATTGTAGTTGCAGGCATAAAAGATGCAGAAGACTGAATAGCACCCAAATATATAATAATATCAGTCTTCTGCATCTTTTATGCCTGCAACTAAAATATTAGCACAAATTTGCTAATAGTGAAGTATGATTTTACATTGCCTTGGGATATAAGTTTAGATTCACTGCCCTGTGTTTAGTTATGAATCGTGAATCTCTGCTGGCAGATGATTTATGCTGAGGTGTCCATACCAGCACCCTCACAAAAATCAATATTAGAGTTTATATAACCAAGCTTCAGTACGACCCTCAGTGTAAAGTCTTACTATCTGCTAGATAAAGCCAAACCTACAGATTTACAGAGGATTCTGAACTTATCGCTTATTACTTGGTAAGTGCTAAACTGTAACGACCGTGAAACTAATGTAGATGCTGTTTAGTTAGAGTGAGCGAGTGAAATGTAGGCCCTTGATTATCCAGGGATTAAAGCCCCAATCAGGAATTAATCTCGCTTCACCCAACAAATGCATTCATTCTTGCCAACTAGGGATACAAGAATGTGGGAGTTTTGAGCTGATGCTGATATATGACATATCTGTCGATTCTGAAACACATTTTTATTTTTTTTCGCTGTTTGCACTCCAAGTTGTTGTGGGATTTGCTGTGTTCCATGGGAAGCAATGCATTGTGGACTATGTAGTGTCTGGTGCTGGAAAATAGGTGGGTAATACAGGTGGAAAAGTGGTGGAAAGAGTTGCTTACTGGAAGTAGCGGCGAGAGTACGGGTTGGAAGAACATATATACGGTAGTAGAATGCAGGCGAACATCTATTAAATGATTTACGGTAATATTCAGAAAGAGACTGGTGTTCGCTATATGCATGTTACTTGTTCATGTTGCCAGCTGTTAATAAAGCACAGTGCTGTTCAATAAAGCCTCCATAGCAGGGGTGCTCACACTTTTTTGGCTTGCAAGCTACTTTTAAATTGACCAAGTCAAAAAGATCTACCAACAATAAA
>JBBIGC010000041.1:31877219-31888107 GCA_037576955.1 Lepidarchus adonis | reverse complement strand
AAATCTGAGTGCACGGATTGGAAATTCGCGGGTACGGATTGTAAAACTGAGGGAACGGATTGCGAATCCGTCGCCACGGATTGTTTTTTTTTTTCCTGCAGGTGACGTTGCGGGCTCCGTACGTATTAGTTGACAGGACTTGCTTTCATTCATGATGCTGTCAGACATATATTTTTTTTTCTTTGCCAGCTCTTTGAGTCTTGTCTAATTGACATATTTTTTAATGAATGTCATGTGACATCAGAAGACATCAATTATATAACTGTGCACTGTCCACTAGGAGATAGCCCGGTGCTGCTATACTTACAGTAACTATTTAATTAAAAGGTTTGTGTGTGTTGAAACTTTGTATAAACTGTACATATTGGATGTTAAAATGCACTGATTCTGAGTTTAGCCAGTAATCATGTGTTGCTTGAGCTAAGGTGATTTCAGAAGCTTTTTTTATATTTATTGGAGTCTCCTTTACGTTCTTTTAGCAAAGAACATGAACACAGCTTCACTGCTGTGGGTGGCCATTTCAGACAGCACAAGGGCAGGTGTGATTTTGGGTCAAGTTCCTCTCAGTATATTGTGGTAGCAGCCACAAAAATGATTTTAGAACTGCATTTCCCCTCCTGAGGTGGTTGGTGAGTACTGTTTAAAAAGGTTGCCCACAGCGTTCAACAATTCATGTTTTATGGCTCACAGTAAGTTATGCTAGATCCTGAACTGAACTTCTGTTGAGAGGAGTTTTGGGGATTTCTTTGTAGAAATGGTTTGATATTGAATTCAGTCGTTTATTAGCATTGCTGTTTAGTGCTAAACTAAAGAAGAAATAATATTTAAACAATAAACTTGCCTTGTCTGATTGACTGGTGTGGGATAAGTGGACATTTGTTCCATTTATTTAGTAATTTAGTATTATATCAGTGCTGTGCTGGTTTATAAGAACAGAATGTTATAAATAAAGATTAATCTCTGCATAAAGTCTGCATAAAGAGAAATAGACAAGAACACAGTCTTTCACATAGTCTGAAACAGTATGATGGACTCATTATGGGAATGTTCAAACAGCATGATCTTATCCTGGTCAGCTCTTCCATGCTTATTTTCATTTGCAATAAAAAACTGTCCTGGTCTAGTAAGTGCAGGGGAGTAATGGTGGGATTGACTCTATTGTCCAGCTGTCGTCATCTGGAAGGCAGTAATGCAGCAGCTCTGCAGATGCCAGATGAGACTTGTTCTCTTGCCTCTTCTTTCTCATGTTTTAAGAGAAAGTATTGTATGTACACCTCAGTCATCTGGTCTCTCATTGTTCCCCATTAAAACCCACTATAATTCTTGAACAGGGGTGTGGATGTGACAGTTTCCACAGTTAGAAAGTTACCATTGATCTTTGTTTTAAATAAAACATTATCGTAAAACCAGGGAAAATTGCTATTACTTGTTGCTGAAAGCATTATTAGGTTATAAAAATGTTATATATACACAGTATGCACACTCTTCCAACAATAAAAATCGTGCCATTATTTTTATTTAAAAGTTAACATAATTAAACATATTAATGTCACAAACACTATACTTCAAGCAAGTCACATGACAAACAAATCCTCAATGTCTGTAAAGTGGACCAGCCATGTATTTAAAACCCCTCATATGTCTTTTTTTAAAATATCTTCTTCCACCCTGTGTAGTTCTTCTGCCGGTCATAATTGCATTTACCTCAGTGGCTTTTTAATAACCAGGCTTTTCCTGCCCCACACCAATGAAATTACATATACAGGGGGTAAATATGTATTGAACATGTCACCAATTTTCTATGTAAATTCATTTCATTTGTTCCGTATTATTAAACATAACATAATGTATGGATTAAATGGGTTGTTGCCAACATCTGGTGAGAATTTCATGTCAGTAGCATTAGAAATATATTTACTTAGAAATTTGGTGACGTTCAGTACTTATTGTACCTGCTATATAATCAACTTTAAAGTGCTGTATACATTCACACTTATTTTAAATTCTTCAATTAATGCTTAAAGCCACTGTTAGACACAAATAAATATTGAACTTTTGTTCAATATGTTTATACTATGAGTCATCCTGCAATAGAGATGCTTTATGCTTTTCATTTTATTATAATCCATTACCAATATACAGGGTTTTTTGAGATACAGTTGCTCTCTGTGAGTCATAGTTCGTTAGCGATGAGTGCACAGGTAAAATAAACACATGGATCACATACACAGCAGTAATGAAGTGAAACAGTTCCTGATCTTTACTGTAAAGTCTGCCTTACGCTTTAATGCCATAATGAAGTTTCTAAACCAGTAACACCAACGAAAGAAAGGAAATGGCACAACGCTGTTTCCCTCGTATAGCGCCATGTGACGCCCAGTGTATTCGTCCGCTTCTTTCACCAACTAGTTTCCGCATGAACTTTGTTGAGCGTAATGTAGGACAAGGATCCCCTGCACTGTTAACATGAATTCCAGTTTTACCACAACTGCTAAAAGGTGATTTATTATGACAGGGGATTTGTAGGGTGCTCAACTCTTCTTATTTGCCTTATTTTTAAAAACTCTTTAGGTTGCGTTGTAGTAAATGTCATTGGTTTGGCTTATCTTAATTTAATCTTTGGCCCTGACTGCTTTATACTGATTTTTCTTTTCTTGGAAACTTACCAGTGTTACTGGCAGTGCTCATAAAAGTTATGTTGGCCACTGGTTTGTGTTGTCCACAGCTTAATCAGTGCACTTAATAATTATTTAAAACAATATCACAGAGACTATGGCATAATAAATGCTATATTTCTTATATATATTTCCTTGTGGCCAGCCCAATACTATGTAATAGTGTTTGATAGCGGTAAAGACAAATTAGAAAAATGTGTGGTTTATCAGCTCCTACTCACTCTGAAAATATGACGTAACTCTAGAATCATTTATAAAAATATGTTAAAACAATTATTGCCATCTCTGCATATAAGATTTTGTGCAACCACAAGGTTTTAATATTTCTAGCTTTTTGTGTTTTTTCTTTAAAAAAAAAAATCAAATCAAATCTCTCATCTTTACTGTGAGATTAATCTAACCACACATACCTTTTTAAAAACTCATTTTTATCTGGGGTGCCAATAATTATGGAGCCCACTGTAAAGAGCAAAGTAAAAGTGTCTTATGACAAATATAACATTATGTAATATATTAATATTATGTTTATTATTAATAATAATAATAATAATATGATATTGATTATAAGTATTATAATCATCACTGCTGTGCTGATACAGTATGAAATCTTTTCCTGCATTAACACTAATACTGCTTTTTGATTGTCTCGTTTTTCTGTAGCATGTCTATTCAGGTACAATGGTCTCTCCTTGGTCTACCTTATCTACCTCCTTCTCATCCCATTGTTCCCCGAGCCCACAACAAAAACTATGCAGGGTAAGTGCTGAACATCTGAACCTCACTGCAGCATGTGTTTGTTTATGGTACAGCCAAGACAATCGACCTGATTGGGTAAATGAAACTAATAAAAACAACAATTTACTAACTTTTAATGCTAAACTTTAAAATTGCTCATATTTCTTCAATGACCCCCCTTCTTTGTTATCATTCCTTTTCGGGACAGTAGCCCTATAGGGGTATCTGTTCTTGCTTACCTTTACGCTTTATTAAATATTTATATAAGAAGCTTAAGCTTGAGGTTTTGTAGTGTTTTGCAGTCACACCAAAGATTTAAAGCTCGTTAAAGTGTAATTATCTGAGAGACTTCCAGAAACTGTGGAAGGTGCACTGTATTGATCCACTAACACTTGCCTTTTCTTCTCTTCTGATTAAAAACTTTGCGGCCTTGTGCAACGCACCCTTAGAAAGAGTCTTTGCATCTGAGTAGATTAAATAAACTAAGTTGCAGCTTTGTCTATTATTATATATATATTTAGCATTGTGTTTCATTACAAACAGAGCATAATTAATTATGTTTATTTGGATTTGGAGTGCAGTGCTGTAAGCAATTTCCTTAGGGACAATAAAGTTTTTCTGATTCTGATTCTGATACATTCAATGAAAATGACTATTCGTAGGGCTGCTCCCTAATAGTCAATCATTCTGTAGTCAATGAGAAGTGTCATAGTCAACCAAGTGTTCCTATAAAAATACCATCAACCTCCATTTAGCTGAGATTCATCTGGCCACACTGCACGTACTGTGATCAATAGGTCTCACCAGAGCCACTGTTTTTACAGTGGAGAGTTTCTTTTAAAGGATACAAAGCCGCAGGAATGTGGTTTTGCTCAAAAACATAGTAGTCAGAGCGGTCAGAGGAAGGGCAGAGACATTACAGCAATGTCTCTCATGGAACCAGTACAGAGAGGAAGAGTTTCTAAAGTGGACCACTTACAACCTCATCAATAGTTAAAAGACCTGTCTTCATTGTAAAGGAAATGCACTCTGCCATGTTGCCTTTTGTACATCTTTGTCTTACATACAGTAGTATAATTCCTAACACCGGGGCTTTATGACAATACAATCATTATAACCATCAATTATGTCATGATCCACTTTTCTGAGAACATTTCAGGTATTGTCAGTATTCCTAGAACAATAACAGCTTATAATAAAAAGGCGCATGTCTGTCATAATACCCATAGTGACAGTAAAAATGAATTTACCACCAATTTTTAAAAAGTTTCTCTTTCATTTATTCATCTATATTATGCCTTATGCAGTGGACAAGTTGGATTCCTTCATGTAAATATGATTACATTTTTTAACACTACATTACTTTAATACAACATGCATTATGTGTAGAATGGGTGAGATATTTGTAGAAAAGCAACTGCAAAGCAGCGCTGATTACATGGACTCACAGCTGTGGGCAAATTTTGTGCCTATAAAATATGTCTTGTTTATGGCAAACATACACATTCTCAGACCACAAAATCCAATAAAACACCTTCATCTCTCAAGCAAAACCCTGTAATATCTCATCTCTAGAGCAGTCAAGCTAAGCTAACAAGCTATGCAAACCACAACATTGGATGTAAAACAGTTGGATCAACAATTTCTTACTAGATGTTTATGAGAGTTTATAAGGGCTTTGTTTTATTGACCAGACATGATTCAGCATAACAGTAGACATTTGTGTGTGTGTGTGTGTGTGTGTGTGTGTGTGTGCACAAAAAAGCACAGTAAATCAGTGTTAGCAACAAAATGATAAAGCTAAGCAAATTAGCCATTCACTTGATCACTTGATTAGGCCTGTACTGTAATAGTTACATAAAACAATAAAGGTCAATACAGTCAGAAGTTAATTGTTTGTAATATTAATTATTATGTAAAATTAATAATTGTGACAGGCTCATGTATACACTTTGTTCACCAGCTAGTTTCCAGAGTTAGTCTCCTGAAAGACAGCAGTTAAAACCGGAGCATGTTTTCTGTTCCAGTCTCTTTATGAAAAGTAATATTGCCATCATATCATATCGTACTATATCAAGTGATATTATATCACATGATCACTTGGTTTGGTTAGTTTTTCATGGCTGGTTTCTTCTTTTTTTGTGAGTCCATTCTGTTTCACTGTTTTTCTTATAGCTGCTGGGAAGACATTGAGACTTCATTGTTTCTGACCATAATGTCCAGCTCTGAGACAGCAGCAACTATGAAAGGAATATTTCTTAAACATTTGAAGTCTGCCATCCAGACAAAGCCTAAGCTTAAATGCTGGATTGGCAATATAAATAAACCTTTTACGTCTAGGGGCAAAATATCAGTTTCCAGCAATGTTGTTAGTGCTTTCAAATTGGCTTTTATAGGCACTTATTTGAACATTGCTCTGCATAACAGCCTCTGGTAAATGACAAAGCAGTACAAAATTAATTATATGCAAAAACAAATGGAAAGCAACAGCCTTCTCCATCTAATTTGCTGCTGCCGGTAAATACTGCAGTTGTGTGTTAGGTAATTTGTTAATATCAAAATTTGCTGTAGAAACATTTATTTTATTTCATATTACATACTAAACATCAAGATATTTCAAACTATTGTGTAAAATTTGAAATATATTTGGTGTCGTTTAGCTGACTACAGTTTTTTTTTGTAACTTAAGATACAAGGTACCTGTCACTGAGAAGTTAGAAGTAGAAGTCTAGTTCAGCACGAAGCTATAATAGCAACTAAAAACTATAAAACAGAACCTGAGGTGTTTTGTCTGTGAAAGTGATGGGTTGAATGCTTTTTCAGCACTACTCCATTGTTTGTTGTTTGCTGAATGATGTTCTGAAAGGTTGTGGCAGGAGGCCATGTTAGTATGATGAGTCTATTTGCCTCAAGACATTTTAGAACAAAAGGTACATTAGCCTTGTAGCGATACAGGTCACAAAATGAACACAAACATGCACTTAAACATGCACCCTTGACATATGGTGTATGGAAGTCTTTAGTCATGTATCACAAACACATTTCAATTGTGATTTCAATAATGTAGGCAGTACAACAATACACAAAATCTACACTTGCTTGATATACTTTTGGGTCAGCATTTAGTTAAAATTACACGAAAAACATTTTCCTATTTTTTCTTAATTATATTCCACAAATTTACCTTATCCTCAATCAATTCACATATATAAGGTGCTGATTAAATCTTAAAATGAACATTAATTGACTATTAATATTAAATTAAAAAAATTAAATTTATTGTTAGTCGACGGAAGAAGTTGAGTGCACATGCTCGGCGTCATATCCAGAGTTGCAATTTGAAAATAGATGTACGAGTACTGCCAGCATTGTCGCAGAGGTTGAAGGGTTGGGGATCAGCATGTCAGGGCTCAGACCATACAATTTCATGGTGGTGGAAGTGTCATGGTTTTTAGAAATGAAGTGAATTTCTGTCATTGTGAACACACCACTGCACACAGTGCACCACAACAAAATTTATCCTCTGCATTTAACCCACGTGGAGCAGCAGGAGCAGTGAAGTGTTGACAGTACCTTGCTCAAGGGTTACCTCAGTGGTGCCCAGGCTAGGACTTCAGCGGCAAAGTCCTAACCACTAGGCCACCACTGCATGAGTGCTGCCTGCACTGGGGAGCTAGAGTTAATTTTTTTACTGATCTTATATGATTTTCTAATTTTCTGAGAAGTTTTATTATCTGAAAGCCATAATCATTGAAATTCCAAGAAATAAAGGCTTGACATAATTCACTCTATGTGTAATGGATCTATATAATATATGAATTTCACAATTTTTTTTTAATTTTTTGCATTTTTTAGATGCACCTGTAAATTTGTCAAAAAACGGCTTTAAAGATATTTTCAACAATATTTCTGTGATAGTCTAATTTCATTTCATATTGTGACGTTTTTCCGGCCTTGGAAACCCGAGCTTGAGCCAGTCTGCCACTTCTTCAGGCTTTCGGCGATCATTCCTCCAGCTGCTGGATGAGTCGCTCGACCTCTTCGAGTGTTAGTTGATCAATCCCACTTCTGACACCAATGAGCTCACCCCAAGCCATCCACCCCAAAACCCACACAAACAACCCAAAACTACCCAAATGATTCCTATAACTACACAGTAAACGCATTCCTTCACCATAACACACAATGAAACCCCAGAACAGTCCCAAACACACACAACCAGTCTGTCTCTCATCGTATGCAAATGAGCTGCAAGATGGCGCTAGGGCTGACCAATCCCAGCCCTGCTACAATTTTGTGCTTTACAGTTAGCTACAGTGGGATGGAAAAGTTTGGGGCAGCCTTGGTCAAAAGTTCTGTTCCCGGTGAATTGTTAAGGGAGAAGAAGATAATCCGATCTCCAAAAAATAGCTTTCTTTAAAGATATGCAATATTAGTGTATATGATAAAAGAGCACCCTGCATTATTAGTACTTAGTTACACCCCTTTGGCAAGAATTGCTGTTTAAATGTTTTTGTAGACAGGTAAGACGCTTCTCATTTTTGCTTGGTGGAGTTTTAATTATTCTTCTTTGAAAAGTGCTTTGCGCTCTGTGAGATTCTATATCCATAGATTTTCATTTATTTTAGGTCAGGGACTATGAGAGCTATTATAAAACCTCCAGCTTGTGCCTCTTGTGATAGTCTATAGTGGTTTCTGAGATGTGTTAAGGATTACTGTATAAGTAATGTTGAAGTAGA
This sequence comes from Lepidarchus adonis, assembly GCA_037576955.1. Classification (NCBI taxonomy): domain Eukaryota; kingdom Metazoa; phylum Chordata; class Actinopteri; order Characiformes; family Lepidarchidae; genus Lepidarchus; species Lepidarchus adonis. The sequence continues at coordinate 31,879,958 of JBBIGC010000041.1, read as the reverse complement.
AGCCATCCTCTTTTAATTTTTTTTCTCTTTTAATTTTTCATCCTCCTTACTTTTTTTTTTTACAGATGATGTGATCTTTGTTTGCTTTTGTGTATTTAGTTGAATCCATTCTTCTCTCAACATAGTTTTCCTCAAGTTAGATTTATGTTTATCAGTCCACAGGACTTATTTCAATATAAAATGGGCTTGTTTAGATGTTTCTTTGCAAACTTCTTCTTTGCGGCTCAGTAGAACAGTGTACCACCACTTCAGAATCTGCAAGATCTTTCTGAAGGGATTTATAGTCAAACAAGTGTATTGATTTAGCTTTCTAGCAATCCCAAGGGTAGGTCTGTCTGCAAATTGTCTTGGTCTTTCAGAACTCAAATGTACTTTCCTGTTAACCGCCATGCCTTAATTACGTTGACAATTGACTGAACATGATTAGCAGTTTTCTTGCGGCCTTCTCCTGCTTTGGGTCACATCAGATGTTTATATTTTTGGAGTGCTAGGCAGCTACTGATTGTTGGGACAAGGTTTGAGGTGTGGTAGTGAGGTGTAAATCTGATCTTTGCATTCTCTTTTTAATGATGGTTGTCAACAAGCTATTTCTTTAATAAGCTAACTAAGCTCTGGGACTTTGGTAAAGTATGTCTGTGAGCTCTTGGTGCCCAAATGGGGCTCCTTTCATTTTTCCCCTCTAAAATTGTACAAAACAAAAATACACTTATCCCGCTTAAAAAACTTAACTGCTTAAAAACATCTGCTCAGTTAACTAGTCATAATGATACTTGAAAATACTTGAACTTTTTTGAAAATGGGTGCTAGCTAAATTGTTCTTCCAACAAATTATTGGTACTATCATTTGAGAGCATTTTTAGGCACTTGGTTGACTTTCAAATTCTGGTCTTTCCGTCATCACTTCTGTTTTTGCTTAATGGGACAAAAGCAGCCACATCTGGAGCAGTGATGTGATTGAGTTTAGCAGGGAACTTGGACCACAGGCTCCTGGCTCCATGTTCCGTCAGGCTCCCATTAATGAGCATTCTCCATCCTCTTTGTGACTGCCAGGGGCAAACTCGAGGGGAAATTAGCACAAATTGTTTTGTGCCCTCGATTTTATGAAGGGTAAGGGCTGAGTCAGATAAGGTAGCTGGAAGTCTGTCTCAGGTCTCTGTCTAGTGTTCTAGGCTTATATAGGTTTTAATGTATTTTGGTGCAAATTTCTTAGCCGCAATTACACTTAATTCTGCTGTACAGGAACATACTGCTTAAGATAAACACATAAAACTCATGCATGATTATATTCATGCTTGGTGTGTGTGATTACCTGGTAATGAAAGCATGAATTGCCACCTCAATGGTTATTGCTGCCAGTTGGAAATATTCTCTTAGTCAGTTATGTGGAGAAAAAAAATGCACCATGACTATTTGATATGTAAGGCAGGTTCTGTAATTACAGGTATGTTACATTGCTATATATCTGTGTGCTTCACTAAAAAATAAAATCCTGAAACGTAAATTCAAGACACACTGACAATAAATAAAAAACATTTCAAAGGAAAGAAATATTCATGAGGCGCTCAAGAGGATAATGAATATAAAAGGCCTTTATTAAATTTGCCTTGAAGATGGCAATCTTGGCCCGAAACACATATTTTAATTGATAGCCAAGTTTAATAAAGGCTTTTTATATTCATTATCCTCTTGAGTGCCTCATAAATATTGCTTACTTTTGAAAAGTTTTTGGATTTCTGATTTGAGGAGCACCAGAGGAACACATTTTGCTGTTTGTGAAAATAAATAAAAACCCTTTGGATAATGGACCTGCATGAAACTTTTCTTTAAATAATTATAGTTTGTAGGCTACTAACAAAGAATGTAAGGTCATTCAAGGCAACCAATTACTTCATCTCTGGTTTTTAATTTTAAAAACTGTGGCAACTTGCTAACAGGACTTAGCTTTTAGATAAATAAGCAGTGTTGATGTCATCTCAGTCCCGTAGTGGAGTCATTACTGGGCGTTGTAACCTTTCTTGATACTACAAAGAAATGTGGTTAATAGTCTTAAATTCCTGAATAGAAACTAAAAGTGTTCTGCAAAGCCCACTTCAGATGCTTTCAGTGATATTATGACTGGTACAAAAGAATGAAGGAAGTAATTTGTGTTTTGATCACTATTACTGGTTTTACTTTGATTATGTTTACTTATTGTCTTAGATTTTATTCTTTGTTGTTGACTTTTTCATCATTTTTTCTTTTTTTTTCCATTTTATGTTTGTTAATTTTGGCTTGCAAAATTTTCAGTACATCCTTATGTATTACTACTGAAAACAGCAGAAATGCTTATTGAGTGGGAAATCAAGGATGCATGTGTGCAATTATCTCCATAACAACCCTCAGCCTCAATTCACAATAGCTGTAGGTGCACCAAAAAAACTTGCATTACAGCTGCATATGTTAAAGGAAGGTCTGAATTTCTGAAGTAGATTTTATTCCATCATGATTTTCCCCAGGTCAACTTGATTTTACACTCTTTATGGCTTCTGCAAAACCACAACATAGACAGTCCCCCAAGAAGCACTGTGTTAATGAGCTGTTAAATGATCATTTTAAAGGATGTGTAGTGTGTATATGTTGTATCCTTTGCAATTATTCTGGCTCCTGAGCGCGTGACGAGGCACACATCGCCAGATAGCTAAACCCTCCTTACTGGCTCGATTACGGTAGTGTTAGGCAGCTTCATTGATGAAGGAGCAC
>JBBIGC010000041.1:31847361-31876406 GCA_037576955.1 Lepidarchus adonis | reverse complement strand
GCGGCTGCTCAGGGCGGAGCCACGCGATGTCCCCACGTGGGGTTTTCTCCGCCTCGTTCTGAGCCCGCTGCTTTTCCACCTCAGAGGAGTCCGCTCTGGAGCTTGTCTGTGCTCTTAAATGGGTTAACCTCTTGACGCAGCCACTGGCAAGGGTTTATGCGCTCGTAGACGCCGAACGGGTGTCACATGAGGTTCAGGGTTTTTTTGGCTGTAACATTCTACGTTCTGTGTTGAAATGCTGGAGAATGTTTGCTGAGTTCTTGAGGTCTCGAAGAGCAGGACCTGAGCCTCACTGCTGCAGGGAGGGGACATGAATGTCAGGACTTCTCAGACTTTCTGCTGGTGACTGTAAACAACAATGAGCTGTTGTGCTTCCATGTCTAGGTTTATCAGCCAGTGAAGGCAGAAGCCCAGGGTGCTGCTCCACATCAGGTGCACACACACAGTCTGTTCTGGCCTGAAGGCTCATCATTTAAGGCTGAATTCTCTTCAGTGCACTGTGCATGAATAAGTAATACAGTGGGTTTGAATGGATCTGTGTCAACAGTGTGACTCTCTCAGCTGCAGCAGCTCTGAACCTTCACCAAAAAGGGAATCTGGCACCTTTATTTAAGGCGGTGGATGCAGATAGCGATAAACGCTGTCCCATTCGGATTAAAACCACTGAACTGTTGCCTCCTCTGATAATGTCTCCACCATCACACTTCTCAACTTTCAACTTCAACTTTAATAGATTTATAAAGCACTATTCTGGCTCCTGAGCGCGTGACGAGGCACACATCGCCAGATAGCTAAACACTCCTTACTGGCTCGATTACGGTAGTGTTAGGCAGCTTCATTGATGAAGGAGCACCAAGTTTAAGCATTTGAATGTCCTTTAATGAAAATACTGTCCTTCCACGTAGTCGGTTTGCAATCACAGCAGCATTGGAAGTGTGAAACTGTAAATAACATATAACAATATAAATTACACAAATTTAAGTAGAAACAGCATCTATAGGTCCAATTTAACCTATCTACTCACAAACAAAGCCTCGCCAAGGTTCACACAAGCAGATGAAAACAGATGAAAATGTGGCTGGTGCAACGCTGCTCTAGCTTGTCTCTATAGAAGATGCTGACTGACCGTGCGACTACTATCACGTGACTACAATCATGCGACTACAATCATGTGACCCTTTTTAACCAAAGAACATGAAGCTATCTTAACAGCAGCAAAGATGTTTTTTTTTTGTTTGTTTTTTTACATGAAGTGCTGTACAACAGAAACAGAGAAATACATGTAACATTACAGCAATACTTTTTACATAGTTGTTATTTATGGTAAAAAAATAAAAAAGTATGAGCATTCTTATTTAGTACTCTGACAGACCAAGTCCTATTATATCAAAATGATATCTTGACCTAATTATGTAACAATGGTGCAAATATAGTTGTCATATAAAGTATTCATTGTGTCACTGACATATTCATTGTTATATAAAACATTATTGACACAATATCAATAATGTTATAAGTTGTGTGATCATATCTTGTAGTCATTTGCTCTGACATCGTTCTATTTCTTTTTTACAGGCCACACGGGACGTTTGCTGAGGTCATTGTGCTTTACAAGTATGACCTTTCTGCTGTTCCACATTATCTACCAAATCACTGTCAACAGTCTGCTGGCAAGGAACGCAATAAGATCTGACTTTAACTGTAAGTTCCACACCTTTTTTTAGTATGATGAGTAGATATTCACCTCCAGACTTGATATACAGTGTACAAACTTTAAACAAAGTCAGAAATTCATCAGTAGTGACTTATACAGCAGCACATTTTTAAAGATTTTAAATAGAGACATCTTTCATGCATTATTTAAATAGTTTTATTTTCTTCACTGTCTTTGTGTTCTTGCCAAGACTAAATCTCTTGTCCAGTTGTTGTTGAATCAACAATCAGGGTCAGGTGTTACCCTGCTTCACGAGATGTGTGTTAATAAATTAAACAGACTAGAGAATCTAAAATGTTGTAAGATAATGTCTTGGGGTCATTTCAAATTCTGGTGACTGATAGGTCATTGCAAAGGCCCGTTGGGGTTTAAGACACTAAGACAGTGTTTGCTTTATTCCAGAGCCATATTTCACATTACAAATGAAATCTGACAGTTTGGAAATCATTTTAGTTAAAAAAGAAGCTTTGAGTCAATGTATTGTTTATTGGGGTGAAATACATACATTTGCTTGCATGTACAGACTTACACCAGTAACATTATCACAGGTAAAATGAATAACATTGACTATCTAGTTATTTCATTACAATGGCACCTGTTAAGGTGGTGGGGTATATTAGGCATGAGAGTGGTCAGTTCTTGAAATTGCTGTGCTGGAAGCTGAGAAAATTGAGTGTTCTACATATGCAGTAGTTAGTACCTCGCAAAAGTGATAAAATAAAAAACAGTCGTGGGTACCCAGGGGTCACTAATGCTGAGTGAAGGCTGACTTGTCTGGTCTGATCCACACATTGTGCACTTTGTTCATAATCATATAAACAACCATTTCTGTGCTATAATTACTATAATTTTTTACTGTGTAGAATTGTCTTCTACTTGTGAGGCATTTTGCATGTATCCTACTTGAATGAATCTGAAAATCCTCTCTGGGCTGAAAAGAGTGTGGATAGTTGGCTTTCAAAAGCTCATGAAACTCTGCCTCAAACCATTAAACTCACATTTGTCTAGACAGGTTTGAACCTGAGCTTGGAGAGATTCCTCATCATAAAGTTTTATTTTCATATTGTATAATGCCTACATGCACTGAAGTTGGCTTCTTAGTGAACACTTCATTTATTAGAATGTGTTATCAATGTTCATAGATCCTGAGTTTTGTGGAATAATTCCATAAACTCTGTATTTCCATTTGTTTTGACTGAAATCCATCAGGCATCAGTCATGTGGCATCACCATGAGTCTCTCAAACTTCTTACTTTTGGTCTGAAACATAAATCAAGCACTGAAGTTCCCCCACATTGTGTGGGCCATCTGTCTGATGGTTTGATAACATGACACCCTTTCCTCCTGTTTCTGTCCTCACAGTGCCAAATAAGCCATTAAAGCATTAACCTGGAAACATTCACAAAACATGAGAAAGCTGTTATTTGAGTCGTGATTATGATGAAGATCATCTTGCAGATTCTCTAGATTCTTTGTGTTACATCTGAACAGCACAAAAACTATAATAAGCATTAAATGTGAAATATACATAAAAACATAAAATTCTTTATACCATAGGATATGTGATCATCCATATAAGGACAAAATAAATGTTTCTTTTCTTCTTTTTTTTTTTTTTTTTTACATTATTTGATTCTAGTTACTGTTTATACTGTGTGAAATTTTCCTAATGAATGGACCAAGAGAAATTGTCCAAAACTGGTTTTAAAAATATTTTCCAATTTATTAAGATTTATTTTAATATATTTTGCTGCTAATGAGTTTTACTTTACAAGGTTTTGTTCTGACAGTAACATTATTTAAGTGTCTATTTGTAATACTAATATTCACAGTACAATAAGAATAATATGTAGGATATATGTAATATGTAATACAGGTAAGAATAATATGTTTCATACATATTGAATATAATTGATACATATGAGACACACACATGATCTTACACCTACTATACGTAATACATGTCTACTTCTAATTCTTACCTAACTTTAATCTGAGTGATAAAATAAAGGTTTTTGACCTTAGCATTTAGTTTGACCTGACAAAAATTGTGGGTTACTCTTTTTTGTCCTTATTCAGATGTGCATATCTCTTTAGACCTGGCCAGGACCAGTGCAGAGTTAGTAATGTCGCACTAAGCTAGTGGTCTTGCCTCTCCTGTTCCATTTCAAGCTCCAGTGCATTATGCTGACCACACATTTTTATACTCATCACTTTTTACAGGCATGAGTTGCTGCTAGCAAAAAAAGTCATATTCCACTGCAAAGATCAACAGAGAGCACAAGACAGAGAGAGAGGACAGTGTGATATAACAGGACAGAAGATAAATAGTTATATTTAATGCAAATTAAGTGTGCAGCTGCTCTGAAAACAGCCAGCCACAACATCTTGTAAGAAAGTAAGTAAAAGGATAAAACAGAACAAAATAAAATAGATAGTGCTAGTGAAACTGACCAAATGGATTCCTGGGGAAGGATTGGGACTACTGAATACCAACTGAGGAACAGCTTGACAAAATCTCTGAGCAATGATAAACATTGTGTTACTTCAGAGTTTCATTATAATGTCTGATCCACACAAATGCCCCATGATCTTTCTGACCTTTTGGGCCTTATGAGTCATTAGTGGAATTTTTTACCCTTCCCAGTATTTATTAGTGTCATGCCTACACTAATATGACATTCCTGTGCTCTGAGGTGTTCTACTATGGGTTTTACACATTTGCCATTTCAGTAGGTATTTGACTTGCTTTTGTAATCTAAAATATAATAACTTAAAATACAAACATTGAGCAAAATACTCATATTTGTTCAGATGAGGTGTAGATTCTACTGTTATGAAATGTCCAGAACTGTCAACAGGAGAAGACTTATATATTATATTACAAAAACATATATTAAAGAACCATAACTACTTTGTGTATGTAAACTAGCACCATATCTGTCTTAGTTCTCTTTTCTGATTGTTGACTGAAAACATCTTGCCATAGTGACATAAATAGAAAACATTGCAGTAAGTGATTATACATAACTGAAACTAATAAATATACAAATTGTCAGTGTATTGTGAAAAACAAGACTTTTCCCAAAAGTATGATCGTATAAATAATTATGTTGAGCACAAACATCACTTAAAACACTGTCATTACAGTAGGAATGATATTTTACAAAGAAAAGTTTTGGCAATGAAGCGGGATAATGTCACCACACTGTTGTTTTTGCACTCCAGCTGTGGAACAGCTGTCAACACTCATGCACCTGTTGGCTGGGTTTGGTCTGAAGGCAGTTGGGTGTTACGAATGTTTGGATCCAAGAATGTAGAATTTCTCCTTTATGGCAGCTTTATTCAAAGCTTGACTAAACATTTTTACAGATACTTTCCTCAATTTTAGGCTGAACATGGTTTATCTGTATCGCCTGATACATTCACATTACAGTTCCCTTTAAAAGTCTGGACTGAGAGAATGTGTGTTTTTCATAATCATGCTTACAATTAGAAATGCTGAATGTTTGTTAAAACAAATACTGTACATTGGGATACATTGATGCCTAAATGTGTTCAATTTTGAATGTCATTTTCAATGTTTGAATGTTCATTTTGAATGAAATGTAGATGCTGAGCAGTAATACTTCTATCCTGATCATCCAAGACAAACTGATTGTCATTCGATTTTTTAATATATGTAATATCTTCATTGTTATTCTAAAATAAATAGCGCTATAACAAAACATAAATATAGCAAAAACATGTCATGATTTTTCATTACATTTTCTTAATATACGGTATGGTATAAATCCCAATAGTTATATTTAGAATTATCCCAGTGATTTTTCAGTATTTCGCATTCAAAAAATGTTCAGAAAAACATACAATAACATAATTTGGCATCTTTATTAAGGAAGCATCTAGCCATTCATACCCTTTTACTGTCGTAAACCTTGCAGTGACCTACACTGGCAGCACAGCTGTGAACATCAGTTCTGTAGATAAATGTGAACCAAATGTTACATGTGTTAGAGGCATTTTTCATAGATGTAATGTCTTCATTGTTATTCTAAAATTTGGAAAATAATAGGAGTAAAAATAAAGAGTGCTATTCCAAAACTGTAATACTACCTCAGACCCAAAGGGCAATTTAACACTTAATTACACACCTAATTTACTAACAAAAGAAAGACATATTGATTTGTCATTACTGTAAATACCCAAGTTGTAGACAAGCCGTGTACAGTTCTTCTTGGCAGCTTAACATAACCTAATCACGGTCACTGCTCAGTACCCATGGTAAAGAATACCTGTAAATGAAGTGCAGTGTCTTGAACGACTATCAGCATTTAAGTTCTTAACGTAATTAACTATTTCAGTAGAATGTCATTGTTGTTGAAATGATCTTGACTATGTGATCTATGCAATAAACCAAATGATGTAAATGCCTCACTATGGAAAACTATATCTGGAAATAATTTGAATGCCTAACAAAATTAGGATTGTTTTAAGGCAGTACTATATACAATTATTATGATGTGTAAGTAAACCTATAAATAAGGCAAATATTATGTCATGATATTTCATTACATTTTCTTAATATATTGTATAAATCTCAGTATTTATATTTATCCCAATTATTTTGTTCAGTATTTGACATTCAAAAAATGCTCAGAAAAGCATACAATAACATAATTTGGCATCTTTATTAATAAGGGAACTAGCCATTAATTCCATTTCACTGTCATAAAGATGGCATGAAACCTTGCAGTGACCTACAATGGCAGCACAGCTGTGAACATCAGTTCTGTAGATAAATGTGCACCAAATGTTAAAGGCATTTGTTTTTATTTCACCAGGTACGTTGTGGGAGAAGTCTATACGACAAATTGGATTTGAGAGGTAAAACATAAATCTGTTTATATTTTGACTCTACAGATGATTTTATATATGTATATGTATTCCAAATATAAATGTTGAGTGGGTTTCAGTTTCAGCTTGGAATACATTTGCTCAGCAGCATGTTTAATCTTATAATTTCATGAGATATTACCTTTTGACAACCCATTTACTGCCTTGATATCACCTAATATTATCACAAACCAACCTTGATTCCAAGTTAAACTCATTTTGCTGTACTGCAGATCAGATGTCTTGGTGCAATCTAGCAGTGTTAAAGGATTGCAGAAGGTAGTGTTTTGTCTGGTGAATGGCTTGATTCTATTTCCTGGCCTAATAATATATCTTTATGAGTGGTTTGCGGGGTTTCTGAACAGCTTAAGTGTTTAACCCTGCAATGCTGTGTCCTCCCTTGGGTTAAATTTGATGCTCTCCCCAGAGAGAATGTTTATGTTGGTGTTCTTGAACTGGCTGTAAAGGCCATAGTGCTCTGTTAACTTTTTTCAATTTTATCTGCAGTCTAATTTCCGAGGCTCCTACACTGAGTCAACTGACCATGAATCTCTTGTGTTCAGTCTGCTCATTTACGATCAAGAATGTGTTTCACTCTGGTGATTGTAGGACTCAGAAGCTAAAGCAAGTTTAATATAGAATGTGTGTAGTTAGAAGACAAAAGTAAAAGCTTTTTATGCTGACGTGTTGTGGGAGCCTTGTAGATACAGTTCCAGTCAATAGGTTAGATTCACCCGAGTGCATGTTTTCATACTCTTAAAGGTATTTTGATCTAAAGGTGTATGTTCAAACCTCTCCATCACTGTGTTTTTAGCCAAGTCCATTTTAGCACATGTAGATTTGCTTCTTTTAAACCTGAAGCCATGTCTGATCCTCTGAGGATAAGGTTGGACGGTCTTGGTTTATTGCATTAGAATGATTTCTAAGGTGTATGTAGTGAACTTGATACATAAAAATCAAGATCATCGATACGCATTTAGAGATACTATAGGTTGAATTACATTACCTAATTTGGTTGTTGTTAAATAGCTCAGTTAGGTCAATAAGCTGATTTTTCTACATTATAATAGATTGCATAAAAACCATGAGACCAATGAACTTAAAAAAAACTATTTTTGTTAGTTAATTATTTCAAATTCAGGCTCAAAAGTTTAAGGCAATTACAGTAAATTAATGACTTTTTAAAATATTAAATAATAGTAGTAATAGTAGTTGTCTTTTATTCACTATTAAAATGTGATAAAATAATGAGAGAAAAAAGACTTCATATGGTCTGTGACTTCAAACAGGAATATAAGTATATAAGGGGTTTATGATGGTGTCATAACAATAGTTTTTTCTGATGTATTTTGGTGGAGATTGCTTTGAAGGAGGGTTGTAATAGAGTAGAGTAGTGTTGTGTTTGGAGCAGATATCACTCATGGTTCACATTGTACAGCTAACAACTTTAAGCAGTGGAAAATTATCGACTAGTGCACTCTTTCACAGTTGGTCGTTTGGAGGGTAGGTGATGTTTGTGATATTTTTAAAGTATTGAGCTGCTTGCCTTTGTAAGCATCGTCCTCCAATCTCCTGTTAGCAGGAAACAGAAGCAAAGAGCATTACAGACCACTTTCTTGTGTGTTCAGCAGTCTGCCCATCACTCCATATGGCTCCAACCTGTATCCTCTCCATAACCGGCAGCTTCCCTGAAGATGACTAAACCCAATTACACCTGACCTCCTCTTGACAGCCCTTATTTTTCAGAGCCTACCTTGACATATGGATGTGCTTGCGAGGCCCTGATCCTATTAGTCGTGGTTTTCCTAAGTGCGGGAACGTCCGAAGCATGTCTTTTGCCAACAGCGCTGCAGACAGGGAACGCGGGGCCGCTGGAAAGTGGCAGGAAGCTGAACTGTAAACTGTTTATGTGCCTAATTGACCTGTTACTCCAACGAAGGCATTTAGCCGTGACATTACGGCCCAGTGATGCCTCTCTCCTCTTAAACCTGGCATGGAGACACAAGAGAGGGGGGAAACGAAGCCGCCAAATTGACTTAGAGCTGGGACAGACAGGAGAGATGAGTCTAAAGTGGCCGCTTTGGCCCAGAAAAGATAGAAACTGAGCATGTTATTACATCGTGTTTTCACCAAGAGCTGCTACAGTGTATTGAAGCACCCATTTAGGTACAGTTTAATCAGACTTTTTACAGCCCCTTTACTTTAGACTGATAAAATGTTGACTATTATGTGCAGTAGGTTTGTAGGAGTGCTTACCTTTCATATATGTGCATTATAAAGCAGTGTTTGGTCTCGCAGCTCATCATGTTCTGTCCAAATGAGCATTCTACGCATTCAGTCTAAGTAGAACAGATATTCAAGATTCAATACAACCATATACACTGTACACAGTGTATTGAAAAGCCATTACACACTCATTGTACATTTATAAAGAATGTAAAATAAGATATATAAAATATGTAAAATATATAACATATAGAAATTATCCTTAAATGCAAATCTAAAGTTACCCTAAATAAGAAATATTTATAAATCTGTAAAAACACATAAATCTATGAAGAAATTTAATTTTAAAAAGGCTCTGAATTCTAAACAAAGAGACATAAGATGAAAGTGAGGTGTGCGGATAAAATCAAGTTCTTCAGGATATACAAGACAGACACAAGGAAAATGAACATGTTCAAATGAGCATGGTGGAAACAGCTCATTTTCATGACTTAAATTTGATTAAGGTTTGTGTAGTTTATACAGGAAGGCAGCACGTACCTATTGACATGTAATTATACTTAAATAATTATATTATGTAAATTGGCCCCACACTTTCCAAAACCTTCAAAAAGATCCATTCATTTACAAACATGAAGAAACATCCATGTGTTAATGTCAGTTCGATGTACTGTGGAGTGGAGTACCCACACTTTTATGGCTTGTGAGCTATTAAAACGACTTTTAAAAAGTCAAAATGATCTACCAATAATAAAAATGCTAAAAAAAAAGTGTAATATACTTCTATACATAGTCTGAACATAGTCTCCTAACCATTCTCTCTTAGCTAGTTTTTTGGTCGGTAGTCAGTGTCAATCCTTTTATATTAACAGTCAGATTTTGATTTCTTACTTGGTCCAGCTCCCCTGTTTGTTTTTAGACCCTTTCTTTAGAAGTAAATACATTGGAAGCCGCTAACTAGGTGATTTGTTTACTGTAGTTTGCAGTAGCTTGAGCGGTTGACCGAGCATGTGCGGTGACAATTGTTACAAAGACGAGATGTCAGACTGGCTGTACTGTATGTCAATCAACTGCCAAACGCCACAGTGAAGATGGATTATAGGCTAACACCCTTTTTATAATGACATACAATCTTCCCACACTATCTGTACTTTAGTGTCTTCAGTGGCTTACAGTTTGCTCGTTTCTCACGTGTGCGTTAGAGTTTATTTTGAAAGATCACCAGGAGGTGATGGCTTTTCTTTGACACATCGCTTAACTGAATCGTCTTTTACTGACAATAATGTTTTGTTTTATTTTGGGGGTTTTGGTCAGTGCTAAAACAGGACTCCTCAAGCTACATAATGTATGAACATTTGTCTGTGCTAAAATAAATCTCCTTCTAAACTAGCTGGTAAATGGCCAAGACTTTCTTTTTCACTTGAAAAACCTCAAATGGAAACATAGAAAATGATGTCCTGTTCGTGTTCATTCATTTGGACCCGAGAACCACAAACTATCTACAGCGATTGTGTAAGCACAATGAATGAAGAACCATTTCTGTCATTTGGCTTCATAGTTTTTTTTTACTTAATGAATTTAGAATTTCTTATCACTGATTTCCTTATCAACTATTATTCTGCAAGTTACTGAAAAGGCAGAAGTTTCACTCTGTGGGCTTAATCTCAAACTATTTGTGCAAATCTAAAGAACACCACAGAGCTTCTCGAAGAAAAGTCCACTGCCTTCAAAAACAGGATTTTATAGACACCATAATGGAGCTTTAAAAAAAGTTTTTTGAAGAAATCATTCCTGTGTAGAATAACACTTAAGAGAAAGGCTTAATTTCACTGGGGACTCTTTTCTTTAGAGGAAGCCAATGTGTGTTTAATGAGAAATATTTATATCCTTTTAATATGGCGCAAGACTGATTTTATGGAACTGGGTGGAGCATTGTAGCACGCAACAGATGTTTTAGAAGCTGTAGTTGGAAAATGCTGCCGGAAAAATTGGCATTCCCAGAAAGTTCCCACCTTTGTTTCATAACAGATGGTGTTTGTTCATGAGAGTTTCACAGATACACATGGCATTTTGTTTATTACTAGCAGATAAACATCAGTAACAGGTTCACGTGTGGGAGGATTCTCATGAAGGTACCTGCTTTACTTAAATACAATTGTTATTATCACAATTTTTAGGAATAATGCAGAAATTGATATTTTTTTGCAGGAGTTACACACCCATGATGTAAAAACAATGAGCTTTCGCTGAAATACTTTTGCATTTGAGCTATGCTTTAGGTACCAGGATGAGTACTAGTAACAGTCTGACAAAACTCTAATTAACACAACATTAACACTTACTCCAGATGTAGTGAGCAAATGTAATCTAAAATAGACTGGACAATAGTCAATTTCTGAGGTTTTGTCTATAAAATGCAATGGTAGGCTGTATAGAAATAACTATTGTCACCTATCAATAGTAGCAGACATCTTCAAATGGGGACTGTATGTGATTTTCTTGTGAAGCTAAAGAAGACACCAAACCTGTTGGCTGATTAACAATAATAATGGCAATAATAAGGGCATAATTTGTAAACAAGATATTTTATTGCTAAACTCCTGCTTAAGCTTGGGTGCACAAAACTCTGGTCCTGTAGTTCTAGAATCTGTCCCAATTTAGTGATTTCCCTGCCTAAATACATCTAGTTCAACTCACCTGTAATGTTAATTAAGTATGTTTGAAAACGGGAACTACTAAACTGTGCTAAACTGTGCCCTGTGCTACAGGGCAAACTTTTACACCCATGGTTGAGAGACTCTAAACCTACAATCAGAAAAATTGATTGTTTGACCGCCCATGAAACCCTGCAACTCATTTCTAGTCTCTTTTCTGTGTCAGTGTTATAGGGGCAGACGCAGGCAATGGCATCCGAGTGTTTTTGCCGGACATCGGCATGTTCATAGCAGGCCTGGGCACCTGGCTACTGTGTAGGAGTCTCGAGCAGAAAAGGCCACCGGAAGAAATGGCCCAAGACAACCATGACTTCGAGGCAGAAGATCAGGTAAAATTTTAAAGACATATTTCAGCCTTATTTCACAATTCTTACACTATAAACACAACAAACCAAAATCATTTAAAAAATAGATCCTTATAAAGGATTTCTCCCAGTGAAGGAGAAAATGCTGTCTAGTTCCTAGTCTATAGCTCACAAAAAAATGGCATTAGAAAAAGACAATATGAAATAATCTTTCAATCTGATCATTTCACATAAGTTCGGAGGATCTCATTGGCATTCTACTTTAATATCAGCTCATTGAGATTTGTAACTTTTACACTCATTTACATTATAATGGCTCATAAACATCTGAGACACAATAAAAAAATGAGAGAATTCCTGTGGAAATAATGACATCCTGACACGAAATCAACGTTTTATTGTATTTAGAATTGTAATTACAATAAAATGTTGATTTTGGTAAAATACATTACAGGGCTTGTTAGGAAGATTTATTTGAAAGGGAAAGCTGTAATCAAATTTCTATGAACAGCATTTTCCCCAACAGTTTTATTACTTAACATTTGTTTTCTTCCACTACAGGGTCTTATTCTCATGAGAACAACTTTATTATGCCTTAGAATTAAAGTGGAAAAGAAGATGCTTTGACAGATTTAGACTGAAAAATACTCTACATTTAAAGGGATATGAAGCTGAATTTCTTTTACGTGGTTGGAGCCTAGTTTATTTACGTGCAACATTCAATTCAGGATGACTATATATGGCTGTCACTTTGTGTATTTTACACTGCATTTCATATCACACTTTTATTTCTCTTCAGCTCCTGCTCGTTTGAAATAAATGCTTAGCTGGCCAGAGTCTTTGAGCATTGTCAATGTTTTTGTCTTGGTAAAGACTATTAGGAGCATGGCATATGGATACTTTCACAGGGTTAGACCAGAAAGGGTTTTTTTAACATCCCAATAAAAATGTAATGCTTAAAACTACCCTTAATTATGATTATTACACAAGTGGTTACAGCACCACCTTACAATTTGTATTATACAACAACAGTCTGTATTGCCTCTGCTCATCAAAGTGCATCCACAGAGAGTTAACGTCAGTTTGATGTATATATTGTTGGTTTTCACCACTGTATAGCACATTAATACATGTTATGTTTAATTTAAATGTACAAATTGAAATGGAAAAAAATAGCATATCATTTTTGCACACTGTCACTGTTTTAGACATATATATATGATAAATTTTGTCATTCACAACTTAAAACGTCCCTGGCAAGATGACAGTAGTAACTCTCCACTTCCAAGGATTATTGTTCAACGTTGGCCTTAATAATGTTCAGGAACCCAGCCCATCATGTTTAATCAGTAAGCATTAGCACATGGCCTGTGAACAGCTCTTGGGTGTGTTTGTAGGTCCAGCATGCCATGCTAACATTAGCAGGGTGCTGGTTCCTGTGCTGCAGGCCACACATGTGGAGCAGTTAAAAGCTTGTTTGGTTTATTGTGTGCTGTTGCTGATAGGTTACAGATTTATCGAGGTAGGTTAATATGCAGCAGGTTTAGGTTGTAGTCATGCAGGACACACGTTTTTACTCAGACTTGAGATTCAGATTTTTACATCTGCAACGAGACACATTTATGTCAAGATGCAGAGAAAAGGTTCCTGATTCGAAAATTCCAATTCCTTTCCATTTAGCATATTAGCTTATATTTAATACTTTGATCACAATTACATTGCATGTGTTCATCCCTGCTCTCTACTTGTTTCATATATTTGGTGCTAACTGTTTAGAGCTAAGTTCTGAGCTTTACAGTACATATATGTTTGATATACACATATACATAGTCAAACCCTGTTAACTCGTCCACTGTTATCTCACCAAACTCGCCTCTCGCCATGAAAGGCTGCAGAAAAGATTTTCTTCCATGTAATTTACCTTGTTAAGCCGCCAACCTCCCTTGCCCTACATATGCATTTCTTCTTCTATAGCTCACCAAACTTGGGTCTGTGTTAGCCCTGTAGCCTAGAACGTGGTTATTCATGCTAATTCTATAGGTTGGCTGCTGCTGCTGCTGCTGCTGTTGTTGGTGGGTAGGTGCCACTAATGTATGATGAACCTATCAGTGATGCATCTTGTCTGCTTGGAGTCTTGATGATCATTCAACACTGGAAACCCTGCTGTTTGACTGACAGCTGGTTGATTGGTCTGCCTGTTCTCTGTCTACCTCCGCTAGTATGACCAGTCATGTGACATTTTAATTTCAGCCTGATGACTATTTCGGTACAGGGGCGCATTCTCTGACTGGCAAGCAAAAAAAGGAAATTTGCATCTATTACAATAATAACTTAACAAAGACGCAGCAAGATATTCCTGCTTAATTTCATCAGCTGGCGTACGTCATTAATCCATTTTGACAGCTCACCACCCAACCTCACCCCAAATTTAGGGCCCAGATCATAGGGGCGAGGTAACGCGGGGCGCTTAATTACATTTTGCATTAGCATTGTAGTTCCATTTTAGCGTTGTGTAATTTGCCATAATTTTTCTACAATTACATGAAGGAGGAAGAGAGCGAAGATAAGCAAGACCTTGATGATGAAGGTGACGAGATGGTCTTTGATGAGGACTTTGATGCTGAAGATGAAGCAGAGGAAGAGGACGAAGGTTTAGAGGAGGACGAAGAAGTTGAGGAGGAGAAGGAGAGTGCAAAGATGAAGGTCCTGCGCATTGTAGCTGGAGTTGCCTCCAAAGTGAAGGAGATCATTGGTAACCTTATTACAACAGCAGGGAAGGTGGTGGTGACTATACTGCTAGGTCTGACAGGTAAGGCTGGTGCTATTGACACCATGACACTAAGCTTCTCCAGGCTTTATTGGCCAATGCAAATGTAATTTTAACATAAGGGGCACCTATGGGGGATACTTGTTATGTGATAGCAACAATACATTTACAAATAGCAACGGTTAATATTTTTAAATACAAATGTATTGAGAGGGCAGAGGAAAATATGCCCAAACTGACTGAAGAACAAGCTCACTAAAACATTTTTAGTGGTTTGGTGGTTACCCATGACTATATCACTATGTTGTTGCATTCATTAAAGCAGAGTGTTTGCTTTCAACTTTGTATTTTCACCTTACAATCTCCAAATTTTACTTGTGTTCACAGGGATGATGCTGCCCTCTCTGACCTCAGCCGTCTACTTCTTTGTCTTCCTGGCTCTGTGTACATGGTGGTCCTTATGCCAGTCTTTCGACACTCTCCTCTTCAGTTGCATGTGTGTGCTGATGGCCATCTTCTGTGCAGGCCACCTCATCGTCCTCTACTTCTACCAGTTCCAATTTCTTAACGACAGCGTCCCATCGAATGACACCTACATCAGGTTTGAGGCGGAATCTATCATTCAGAATCAGAATTTGGAAATCTAGATGTAGACAACCAGCTCATAGGACAGATGTCCTCAACTCCGGTCCTGAAGATCTACTACTCTGCAGACTTCAGTTCCAACCATAATCAAACGCAACTGAATAGGAGAACCAGGTCTCTCCAGGGTGGTGGATCTCCAGAACTGGAGTTGGGCATCCCTGACATAGGACTAGTTTAATTTTAGATCTCTCAAGAATTAACTACTGTGTAGATGTTTTTAGTTCTTTTTTAGATGCATGACATACAGATGACCAAGACACAACCGAGCAGATAGTGGTCCAATTACTTTTTAAATTAGAAAACCTATGTTTACAATTGACAGTAATTTATATGACATATACATGATTCTAGAACCCTGTTAAGAGTGGTTTATTATTCTGAATGTTGACTAACCCAGCAGTACATACAGGTTGCACTGTGAGGTCTGGTGCATATCACTTTTTTAATCAAAGTTGAACATATTGTGTCTGTCAGTAAGTTCTTTTAGGCATAGCTGCCAATAAAGGACGCGTTGAATTTGCATGTGAACCGTGCAGTTTATACACTTGACTAATAACTGTAACTGTTTAGATTTGATCTGCTTCTGTATATTAAATATATAGAGTTATGGTTGAACAAGATTAAGAAAAAGTCACTTTTTTGTATTCTATAGTAAACATTGCAATATTTATTTATTAGGTAAGCAATACTACAATTATTCCAGAAATCATAATAGTAATAATAATAATAATCATAATATTGTGGTTAAATGAAAGTTATTTTTCATGAGTACTCTCCATGGCTTCTGTACAGAATAACACATTTTGATTATATGTCTATTTGGGCTGCCAACATGAATTCATTTTTAATGGTATATTTATTAATGCCAGTAATATTAATAACAAATGGAAACTCTGTGCAGCCCAAGAACTAGTTGGAAAATAAACAATGGGAAAAATGTTTCAGTTTAAATTAATTTTTATTTTAAGGGTGAAATTTCATTAGACATTTTTAAACATTAATTTTAAAAGGAGTCAGATCCTCCATTAGCAATAAACACTACTTTATCAGTTGTTTTACAAAACCTGTGAATGACTTTTGAAGGAGCCCACCATCTGTTAGTACATGGACTGCTGTGCTGACCTTTAAAGAGCAAAGGGAAGTCAGGTAGCCGTCATTTTCCTCAGCAGTTTTCCTGGGTGATATGTGTCACTCTACAGTAACAATTACACTGTCTATTTTTAACTATTATCCCATTAGTTGTATCATTTCCATCCATGTGAGGGATACTGCATGGTCTTGCTCTGTTTGGGATGCTGATGGACCCCTGGTATTACACACAGCTCTTTCCCAATGCTTATGTAAAGTCCTTGATTCCCTGGTTGTGAATTGATTTCAGCAGCTTTGATTCAGTTGCCTTGGAACAGTAAGGCCATTATTTCTAAGTATAGCTGCGTTGCCTTGGACAACCCCCACTTCCAGCTATTCTTCTGGCCCAATCTCAGGCCTATATAAAAAGCTGTCAGTATAAAGGATCAGCGCTCTGCATTCTTCATCAGCAAACGCAACAGTGAAGTTTATGAGACTGTGCTTCCTGGTGTTAACAAACTACACGCTATGAGGAAACTAAACACCTCCCATCTGCATTGGAAGTTAAAGGAGCTACTCATTGTTCAGTGTGTTTAAAGCTACAGTCAACACTGTCTTTTTGCTATGCACCTGGCACTGGAAGAAACAGAATTTTTTGATGGCATTCAAATCATATTTTCCAAAACTGGTTTACATGAGGGTTTGGATGTTTTTTGATAAACTCTGTGGATGTAGTTCTGTTTCTTAACCATGCTGGATTACTGGCCATGGCAGCCTACACAGTAGGTGTGTCTATATTCCATGGCCTAATTGTAGCTGTTGACAGAGTCTTGGCCTTGGTCTGCTCAACTGTTGAGAGAGAGTACTGACAGACACCACTTCCCACCTCGTGTCCTGTTTGCATTCACAATAGGGCTGTGGAACTTGGCCATTACCAGGTACAGGATGGAGCCCAGGCAGGAAGTGACATCATCAGGAGGGAAGACTGGAGGCGAATTTGTCTCCAGTGAATCACTCCAAAGAAAAACTGAGATATTATTTTGCCAAATATGCTTTGAAAAGGTTGCCTAAACACTCTCTCTCTCTCTCTCTTGCTCTCTCTCCCACTCTCTCGCTCTCATGCGCCACAGGATATTTGGCATCTCCCCTATTGTTGAAACAGACTGCCTCTCCACATGGAAGTTCACTGTGAATTCACATCTTCAGTGGCACCATTTTGTCAATCCCATCATGCTCCTGGTGCTGTACTACACACTGGCAACTCTGATCCGCCTCTGGCTGCAGGACCCCATAGTCACGGTTAATCCAAATATTTATTTATCTTCTTTTTGTCTTGTGAATTAGTTGACCAATATCAGGGTTTTGCCAGTTGCTTTCTGATTGGCTCACCACACGTCTGTGTACACACTTCCATGCAGCGGATTTTATGAGTTTAATGAGAATCACGATTGCAAGCAGATGCTCTGTATGCCATGACTGAGACTTCCATAGTGAAATAGGAAAACAAAAAATGTTCATGGCATCACATGTTCTCTAAAGAAATGAATATGTTTTTAGTGGGAATTCCTTGCCTGTTTTCCCGTGGTTGTGCCTTTTTGTTGCATGTGATTGTTTTTGGTGTTTTGATAACCCCTCACTCCTAAAATAAAGGTTATTTCAGTTTCAGTTTAATTACCTTGTCAAAGTAGATGGCCACAGTATAAAAATATTTAAATAAACTTAAATAAATTTCCTTGTGGTGAAATGTCAAGTCCAGAACTTATAGTATAATTAATTTTAAGCCATTTTGAACCATTGACAGTGGTTAGTCTATCAGAAAAATGTACATAACAGTTGGTATTTTGAAATAACAAGACAAACATGGAGATACAAATTACAGTACTGATGATGTAGTATTTTCATTGCGTCATTGCAGTAATGTGTAAAATTCTAATGCATAAATGCCAATAATCTGCTATAAGTAGCTTTAGCACCCAAGACCAGAGCAGTGTTCTCTCTTATCCCTCCCATGTCAATATAACCCTGCGGTGCATGATTTTATAGAATGGTCAATAGTCTGCGCCCTTTAAAAATCTGCATGTATGAGAAGTTATTGATCTGTGGGCTGAGTGTTTCTCTGTTTACAGCTTGGAAAGCTAGAAGCGATCATATCTTATTACGCTGTAAATCCGTGGGTGCTAACACAGGGAGGCCATTCCAGAAAGCAGTGAATATTAATGTCGATGTCAATATGTTTATGAAACATGTTTTCTGTTCAATGAACAAGAATAACATTTTATAAGCCATGTTATTTTCAATAATAATAATACTTTACTTAATAAAGTGGGTTTTTTTTACCATTTTAGGTAACAAAGTTTTCTTAAACATGTATACGTGTGTAAATATAATAAGATTAATTGTAAACTATATATTTAATTTGTTTATTTACTGACTTACTGAATAGGACATTGAGGAGGAAGAAGACACTGTGGCCCAAACAGCAGACACAAGGAGATTCCTATGGAGGAAAGCTCATCAGAGAACTGAGGAGAAGAATGTAAGTAAAAACTCAGTACATATACATTAAAGTAAAATACATGTTTGATGGTATCAACTAATGGTTTCATGATTTAAAGTTACAAGTAACTAGAAAATTAAAAAAATAGCTGTGTGTAGAATTTTTTGCCTCTTCCTTTGGTCCAGTAGAAGTCAGCCATGTTGTTTTATCAGCAGGGTTACAGCTCCCATCTACAGGACTGAAAGCATTTGGCTTGAGCTCGAATGAGTGATAGTTTCTAATCTCAATAGTGCTGCTCTTTGTTCCAGCTTAGCACTGATGTTAGAGAACAGAGTAATGCCATCGACCTCCCTCTGTTGGTCAATACCTTCCCCTCACTTTCTCTCTCTCTCTCTCTCACACACTTTCTCTCTCTCTCTCTAGCTGCTGTCCACTCAGGATAGTTACAGCACCTCTGAGGTTAGAGCACATTTGTGGTTTTCCCAGGTGTTGTAAAGGCTTCTGTTCATATTGGCAACTTTAAGCCCAAAGCAGTACACCGCAATTGATCCAGTCTTTATGTAATTTATTTGCTCATAGTGCATTTATTTTGCATGATTTTAACTAGAGTTGCATAAGTGTTGGATAAGAGTTGGAGGAGGTTGTGTTTTTATATTTTTGTCTTTTTTTTCAAAGGCATGCTTAATTCTAAAAATCTGCTGCATGAGATGCCTGTAAAGGGTTTTAATTACTGAGGTATCATTTTTTAGCAATTCTAGCTCCATATTAGTTTTGCCATGATGTTTGGACAAGCAGTGCCTGATCTTTAAATCTTTTGTTTTGTCTGGTGTGAATAAGTACGCTGTGCTCGTTGCTAATATTTACAAAAAGAACTGTTTTATTCATTGCCTTCACAGGCAGTAATTGTAAATTCCAATGGGACATCTTTTGGCTATGTCACCTCCCTGAATCCAGAGAATGGACCTGTCTACTCCACTCCTAAGTATAAAGTAGATCAGAGCAATTCTGATGAAGGTAAACAATAACTATGACATTAAAATTGTTTTTGTTTCACTCTGATGCACATTTTATAGTTTGCACATATTTTATTTTATTTTATTTATTTGATTGTATATTCATAATTTCTGTATTGAACAATTTATTAATAGAATGTTATCATTCAACATAGTTTTAGAGCATATTTGGAGTCCTCTTACTATGCATGGCTAGTCATTTAACAGTTATACATGTGATCTTTTACTGTTCAACCCAGTCCAGAAGGATGGAGAGGTGTTTGAAGTGGTGGAGGTGCCACAGGAAGAGGAAGAGGAAGAGGAGACAACAGAAGACAAAAAAAATCCTGGCACTTTTGTTAAAGTCTTCAGGTTCATCATGAAGCAGAGCTACATTTGTGCTCTCATGTCTATGATGGTGAGCAGATGAAACTTTAAGGTCCAAGTCAAAGTTCAAGCAGGAACAAACTGAGATGTTAGAGAAGATAATCCACAGACATTGTCAAAAAATGAAAAACATCAGAAAAGCATAACAATTGCATCATGCCTGAGTAACAAGTCAGGAAATACTTGCAAGGCTTTGTGTACGTCTTATAAAGCCTATGGTCACTGACGTGCCACCTGGGAGGGGGTGTGGCTTCACCTTGCACCTGGTCCCTGACACACGTTCTGTTTTAGATGTTTTCCACTGTTTTTGTTGCTATTGTTATACATCTCTCCTCTGTGTGTTGGTAAATAATGTGATAGCACATGCATTTCTCAGTCAAAAATTAGACACAGATTTCCCCTTACAGTGTAAAATTGACCTTAGATCGAGTTAGAAAATCTTATTGGGCTTGGATGCTGGCTGGCTGTTTATACCAAGTAGCTTAATCATGGGCATTCTACCACGTAGCATATCAAACATATCAGATAGGGTTAAAAATATATACGTAGACAGACAATATCCCAAAAGCAGAATCCATGATCAAACCCCAGAAAGCCAAATCAAGGGTCAGAAACACAGGAAACGAGCAAGGAACAGACTTACTCATGAGACTTCACAGATTCAAAGCCCAACTGGGGTGTATATGCAAACAAGAAACTAGCTGGAGTTGTTTGAAAAGAAAGTGTGGAACCAGTGGGGAGCTGGAGCTAGAGTGAGCCCATCCTGACTGGGCAGGTCCAGTGGAAGTGGAGCCTGTCCTGCTGTTTGTAGCTGTGCAATATACTTTAAATAGCATAATTGTATGTGAAGCAGTTAGAAACCGTACACACAAGTTTGATTACCTTTACAGCTATGTTCTGTTCAAGGCAGGTTTGCAATATGCAGTTCACTCTTCTTTCTTCTTAGGCCTGGAGCATTACATATGTGAGCTGGCTGACGTTTGTATTCCTGTTGTGGTCCTGCGCTCTATGGATGGTGCGGGATAGGAGGAAATACTCCATGTTGACCTCACCCTTCATGGTAGCCTATGGTAACCTTTTGCTGGTGCTGCAGTATATCTGGAGCTTTCAGGGCCTTAACGGGGTCCCTGGCCTTTTTCTCAAGTCTACTCGTCCCTTCACTGAACTCAGCTCAAAGGTAAAATCAAGACGTCTTATTCACACCTAACTGAAGTATAAGTTAGACAGAAGTTCACCATCATTTTTTACCTTACATGCTTATGACCTGATGCATATATACTATGTGTGTGTGTGTGTGGACTGTTTATTGATAGGTGATGTATTTGCTGAGTTTCTGGCTACTTTTGCATCAAACCCTGACAGAGCGGCAGGACAAGCAGAAAGAGGAAACGGCCCTCTCTGAAGTTACAGTCGAGTCTGAGAAAAAGGGTGAGATGGACCAAATAACTGACCAAAGGCTGCTTTTTAGTCTGCTGTCCATTGCATCAGATGACCTAACACAGCAAAACATTCTGCTGTTCTCTAGGAAAAAGAACAAGGTTCTATGCAAAGCTAAGAGAATAACAGGTTTCCCATACATTGTGGAATACAAATTTCCTGTTATGATAAAATAACAGGAAAAAATATTTTCCCTTTTCTAAGAACTCACCAAGTGGCTGTCTATCAGAGATCCCTATAACTGATAGCATTGCAATTTGAAAATTTTGTAAATTTAAATAAAAACAAGAATCTCTTATTTGAATCTTTTTCTTTGAGTGTCATTTTGCATTTCTTGATGCAGCAGCCAATAGTGTTAAGTGAAATCAGTTTTCTAAAGTACTCCTAAACCCATGTGCCTATATTTACTGTACCACAGGAGTAATGAGATCTCATGCAGTGCCTTTTGAGGACTCAAAAGTAGTTTCTGGTCTTGCCATAAACAGACTGTGATATCTCGCAAGATTATGCACATAGATTGTGAAAGTACTGTATCCATGGTGTAGATGGTGACATAAATTCACCAAGTGTTCTTCTTGAATTAATTAAATAATTTTATGAAGTTTACTACAAAGTGGTTTGCCATGCCCTATGTTTGGTTTGCTTTGGTTGGTGCTAATTTATACCAGTCATCATACCCTCACAAGTTCAGTTTTTAAAAAGTAACGCTTTTTGTTCTGACAAAGATATTTAAGGAATTTACTAGAGTTCTACTGTTTAATAATGACAACTCTGAGAACTTTAGAAATCTTCTTCACCTTTTCTATGATTGCTGCTTGTTGCTTGCTATGTTTTTAAAACTGATTCCAGGTGAAAACTTTTTTACTTTTAAAAATGCTTATATTTTTATGTATTTTTATTCGTGCTAATTAATATTTTTATAGTTATACATACAAAATAAATCTATATATGATACATGAGGAGAAACCATTTGTATTGTAGTGGTGGACAAGCCAGAGGAAGAGGATGGTGAGAATGATCTGATGCAGGTTGTGGGAAAACTGGTGATGGCCATATTGGTGAAATACTGGATCTACATCTGTGCTGGCATGTTCTTCTTTGTCAGCTTTGAAGGTCACATTGTCATGTACAAGGTCATCTACATGATGCTGTTTCTCTTCTGTGTTGTCCTCTATCAGGTACTGTTTTATTTTGAGATGATTAGTAACTTTTTTGCTTGTTTTAATTTTTACTTGCTCATTTATATATATACATGTACTAAACTCTGGACTGGTTCCATTTGTATATATTCTGTATTGTATATACTTTAAATTTGAAGGTGGCCTTATCTTTCCCAGGTGCATTACGAGTGGTGGCGCAGGATCCTGAAGTATTTCTGGATGACTGTGGTTGTGTACACTATGCTGGTAGTCATCCTTATCTACACCTGCCAGTTTGAAGACTCCCTCCTCACCTGGAAAAAAATTACTGGCATAGAGGTGAAAAAGTGAGTTAAGTAACTACCAGGGAAAAAACGGTTCCAGTCATTTGTTTGATTTTCTGTACGTACTGAACTAAACTAGCAGAAACATGGTGACTATAAACAAATGAACAAAGTATGAATCAGTAATTCTCTCATTATTTATCACTCTCTCTTTATTTAATTTTTTTTATCTTCTCTGTCTATCTTCCCTAAATTAGAATTAACTGGCATCAGTAGCACATGTTAAATCACTTTCAGAACAATGTGTATGATTAAAGCCAGTACAGTTCCCAAAACAGATTATACATCCACTTGCATGTTTAGCCCTGGGTTCAATCCCTGGGTCAGCCATGGGTGCCTTTCTTTATGGAGTGTTCACATGGGTTTCCCTCGGGTGCTCTGGTTTCCTCCCAATGTCCAAAGGCTTGTGGTTTAGGATGATTGGCTGCTCTAAATAGCCCATAGATGTGTGTATGTGTGTAAGCCTGTCTTTCTCTCTTGCAGACTAAATGCCCTGGGTCTACAGACGTTCAGCTTGGCTGAACTGTTCAGGCGGATCTTCATTCCCACTTCCTTCCTGCTCGTGTGCATTCTTCACCTGCACTACTTTCACGAGCACTTCCTTGTGCTCACTGACCTCAAAGCTGTAGCTGCCAAACAGGAGAGCACCATTTACAGGTGGGGAGCTTCTTCATGACATGTTTGTATGTTTAGTCTAATTTAGTCTTTACATTTATTTGGATTATTTTTCTGTTAGATCTTCTTGGAGCTTCTGTTACTGATAAATAGATTTGCTATATTCCAATAGTTTTAGTTAACCAACTGATTGTCAGTCGTTTGCTGTGATTTGCCATATTCAGCTGTTTAGCCTTTTTTTCCTAAATTGGAATAAATGACAGAAAATCTGCTCTTGTCTTTCCTTGCCATCTTTCATGGCATTGATACCACAGCCATGCCAAAGTCAGTGCTCGTATCGGTCTGATTATGGATAGGTGGGTGACTTGTCTATTCTTACAGCATCCCTGGACCTTTCACACTGTGAATGTGTGAATCTCCCTTCCTCTCACTTTCCCTCTACACCTTTCTTCCCTATTTCTCACCTGTTAAAAAAACTCTTAGTAAAACTATTCCAAACTGCTTGTATTTCTCTATTGAATAAGAGGCCTTAACCTTTATGAATATTTGCCTGTTGGTAATGAATGTAAAAGTTTTAGATTTTGTCATTTGGTATAAATGATTTGTTTGTGAATGATGCATCAGTTCCTGTAATGTCAGTACAGTTCATGCATAACTGAAGTCAGTAAAGTGACCCTTTGCCCTGATCCACAGTACCATCTCTCTATACAGCCCTTTCCATTCTCTGACTGCATTGCAAATCCCTTCCTCAGCATGTAGACATCCCATTTCCATCATCTCCAGATCCCTGTTTCCCCACTAAAATTATCTATGTCAAA
This sequence comes from Lepidarchus adonis, assembly GCA_037576955.1. Lineage (NCBI taxonomy): Eukaryota > Metazoa > Chordata > Actinopteri > Characiformes > Lepidarchidae > Lepidarchus > Lepidarchus adonis. The sequence continues at coordinate 31,851,842 of JBBIGC010000041.1, read as the reverse complement.
TGATGTATTGTCCTGCTGATTTGTTTTCTTGTAGCTTTGGTTAGAAGCGTTTCTTAGAACTCTCTTTATTAAAATGAACATTTTTGTCCAATGTATCGACACACACACCAACATATACACTGTGTCAAAGTGTATAAATAATCTGACATGTTTCTACTGTAAAATTATTGCTTTTTTAACAGCATCAAGCAAAAAATCCCTTCTCCTCAGAGCAAGTAAGTGATTTTGAGGCAGTACGGAAAGAACTTACACTGCCATGCAGCCATACCATGCAAACCTTCAACCCCCTGACCCATCATTAACAGAGAAGACAGAACTTATGGCCCTGTTACCCTTTTCTGCTCAATTTCTAACTCTTTATTGATATTTTTGAGCATCATTGACCATATTCTTGCCCTTTCTACCCTGTACTTTGATTTTACCTTTGACTGATCACCTTTTCCAGAGAACATTTGTTTGTGTTGAAATTCCTTTATCCACAACCACCTCCCTGCTGTTCCCTGAAGATTCTGGACCCACAGCATCCATGACCTGAACCCTGCTTGTACATTACCCAAAATAAACTGTTTCCTATTTATAAGGACACTAACCTATTAGAAATCAGATGAGGTCATGTTACACACTTACTGCAACTCTTTTCAGATAAGGGGCACTTCTTGTTTATGAAGATCGGTTAGTTGTCTTATAAATAGACATGCAGGCATTTGTTCCCATTTCTCTAATACAAATGAAAACCTTTGACGTGCAGACTTGCTCACCCAGAAGGGAGCTTGGCAGACCTCACCATGATGAGCTCTTCCCCAGAGCCGCTACTAAAAGAGAAGAAGGAGAAGGAGAAGGAGGTTCTGGTGGTGGAGGCCATAGTGGATGAGAAAAAGAAGGATGGCTCTGTCCAACTCTCCAGTCATGAAGGGAGCCAACTATGCAGTGTGGCTACAGATGCAGAAATCCCATCAGAGCAGAGCTCAGGTACTGCCTTACTGTTCTGTTCTGTTCTGTTCTGTTCTGTTCTGTTCTTCCATGCTGTGCTATGTGCTCAGCTGAAAGGATAGTCCTGACCATAGAAGACTAAGGGTTTTCCTATTTCCTAGACTAATTTTTAGGTCAGGCCTATTGTAAGGTCTTACCCTTTTTGTGTGTCATTGTTTTATGTCTTCTCACATGTCTTGTTTCTGTCTCTACCCCTCACCAAGTGTCTGTCATTCAGTCAGTGTATTTATATTCCTGTGTCCTAGTTCCGGGTCCATGTTTGTTTCACTGTTACTTTCTTCATGTGTTTTGTGTTTTGTACTGTAATTCCAGATTAAACATCAGTATTTATCATAGCTCTGCGATTCTTTCCATAACCCATCTGAAATGTGACAAAAATATTTGATTAGTCATGATAAATTATTTATATGTATTTTTTCGGGCATCAGCAAATGATATGAATTGAAAGATAATGGTCAATACTGTGCTGCAGAGTAAAACCAAGAAAAGCCTGTTAACGACAATGCTAACAACAAAAATGGTAATGATTCTGAATAAGTTGGAACAACCATCAAGGAGTTTGAACATTTTGTTGATTGTTGAGGTTTTTGAATGAATGCGCATACAATATTTTTGGCTTTTTCCTTTAAGCTCAAAATTCTTTCTTGCTTTAGATGATTTCCTGCCCAATAGGGATTTTTTGAATATTACTGAAATACTACACAAATTGAATACTACTGAACTAAATCGTGTGTAGAAAACTGTACACCATCAGAAATGCAGTCAGTAGTGTAATATGTGAAGTGTAGAAGTATACTTCATACTTCACAGCTTCATACCCGACCAGACTTGCTAAATGGGTCATTTTTGTGATTTTTGTGTTTCTACTATGGTGTAAATAATAATAATAACAATAATAATAATAATAATAATAATAATAATAATAATAATAATAATAATTTGAATTTATGTAGCGCATTTTCTCAAACTCAAGGTCACATTACACAGCAAAATAAAAATCCAAAGCAAAAAATAAATTGAAACCTTTAAGACACAAAAAGTAGTTGTGGTATGTAGATACAATCAGGCCAATGAAATGTTCTGTTTTTGAAATGCTTGTGGTCGTGTATTAAGCTGCATAGAGAATGGAACAAAATGGTGTCCCAGGTACAAAGTCATAGAATTGTGCCTGTGGAATCCCAAGGTAAGAACCTTTTAACAAGGTGGAGCTCCATAATGCAGTTGGAGATTTTTTTCTGTGACTATCTGAATAGTAAGACTGTTCTCATTGACAAATGGTTAGGGGGTAACAAACACTTCGGTGGCAGGAGCACTTTTTTATTCATTCTAGACTGACATGGTTCCTTACACAGCAAACAAACTACTCGGGGAGATTTTTCATTTTAAAGATTATGTTATTAAGAATATTGTTAAGGCTGTGAAAGTGATAACAAGCACCAAATCATAATCATTTACTCGCAATGGCCATTGACTGTGTTCAGAACTGAAGAACAAGTGGCACCTGGTGGTGGATCGTCTGGCTGTTCTGTTTCTGAAGTTCCTTGAGTATTTTCACAAACTGAAGCTTTTCGTCTGGTGGCTGCTTGAGATCCACATCATCAAGATTGTCTCTTCCTACATCATCCTGGTGTCAGTCACAGAGGTTATTATACATTTAAACTCTATTGTATTGCATTCAAGTTTAATGTCTATTTCTAAAAATGATCATTTTAAAATGTTCGTCTTAGACTGAAATACGTATGCGCTAATGTGCTTTTGGCCAATATAAAATTTTAGGGCTAAATTAAATTAATTTAAATTAAATGTAGTTTAAAAGCTTTATATTATTGCTACAATTTCTTTTATTACATACATATTTTTTCTCATCACATATTTGTATTCACAATATTTTAACTGATTTTTACCTAATTGTAAAAATAATTGTAAAAAAAATATCCAACCAATGTGAGAGATACACCCCTAAAGATGTGCTATTTGCAGATATCGTTGCTGAACTATGTGTTTGTGGCATCATGGGCCTTCGCGCTGCCCTACCGTCAATTCCGCCCACTGGCCTCCAGTATCTGCACTGTGTGGACTTGTGTCATCATCATCTGCAAAATGTTGTACCAGCTAGAGACCATAATACCTGACTTCAAAAACTGCACAATGGTGTGTGGTTGTAATTTACACTAATTGAAAAAGCTTGTATAATAAATGTTCATGTTTTTTGTTGTCATGTCTAATCATTAGACTTGATTTGAATTACTATACAGTATTTTAATAAATATTCTGTATTTTGTTGATTTATTTTATTTTTTCCCATTAGCCAGCGAACTTCTCTGAGGCAGAGAGGTCCTATATGATGGAATCTATGCTGTACAATACCTCAGTGGACCCCGCAAATTGGGTTGGGCTAAAGAAATTTGCCTCTCACTTAACAGATTTGAGGGTGAGGAAAAGGCTTATTATAATTAAAAAATTGTATTGAATCTAATTGTTTATGGAAATGTTACTTTCCCAACAGTTTATCACTGAAAGCTCAAATCTGCTTCAAATGCTTTTATTCATGTACACACTACATCAGAAATTATTTTAAACCACACTGTTTAAACTTTGTTATAGTTTGTTTAACATAATCAAGAACAATTCTTATTCTGTTGCCCTTTGTCTTCCAGAATAACCTACTAATCCTGGCCATCTTGGCTTTTGAGGTGACCATCTACAGGCATCAAGAATATTTTCGGCTACACAATAAACTATCTCCTCCGCCTTCGAGAACCATCTTTCATGATATTACTCGCCAGCACCTTGACAATGGGATCATCAACAGTGTCAAATACTTTGTTAATTACTCCTTCTACAAATTTGGTGTAGAGGTATTGTTAATTTTGGTTCTGAGATTAGAGATACATATCTGTGTGTGTGTGTGTGTGTGTGTGTGTGTGTGTGTGTAATTTAATTTTTAGCATATTTTAATTTAACAATATCATATTTAGCCATTTGAAGCACTTTAATTACCCATAGGTGTGAGTGTCTGTGAATTGTCTGCTCCTGTGTCACTCTGCAATGGGTTGGCCTCCTGTCCAGGGTGAACCCTGCCTTGTGCCCATTATCAGCTGGGATTGGCTCCAGTTTCCCTGTGGCCTTAAATGGACAAAGGGTTTGGATAATGAATGTGTTATTCTGAGTAATCTCTTTTTTGCCTCAGGTGTGTTTCCTGCTAGCTGTGAATGTGATTGGCCAGCGGATGGACTTCTACTCCATGCTGCATGCCTTTGCACTGGCAGCAGTGATGTACCGGCGCAGGAGAAAGGCCATTGCAGAGATTTGGCCCAAATACTGTTGCTTTTTGGCGAGCATGATTACCTTTCAGTACTTTTTGTGTATAGGTATTCCACCAGCAGCTTGCAAAGGTGAGCATTGGTGTGTGTGTGTGTGTGTGTGTGTGTGTGTGTGTGTGTGTGTGTGTGTGTATACACGTGTTTGAAGCATACCTCTATCATATATAG
>JBBIGC010000041.1:31803654-31821095 GCA_037576955.1 Lepidarchus adonis | reverse complement strand
GTGTGTGTGTGTGTGTGTGTGTGTGTGTGTGTGTGTGTGTGTGTGTGTGTGTGTGTGTGTGTGTGTGTGTGTTGCAGCGTTACCCTCAGCCACGAGGCCAGAAGAAGAAGAAGGTGGTGAAGTATGTGATGGGTGGCATGATAGTGATGTTGCTCATCTGCATCGTCTGGTTCCCCCTGCTCTTCATGTCTCTGGTCAAATCAGTGGCTGGTGTTGTAAACACACCTCTGGACGTCTCTGTCACTATCACACTGGGAGGGTTTCAGGTGTGTATGTGATTGCATGTTCATCCGCATTGGATTATTCTATTCTCACTTACGAAAACCTTTTTACAACACACTTTCTTTTTAACAGTTGTGTATGGAGTCTAACAGCAACAGTTATTCCTTCAATATGTTGCTAAATACAGTAGTATTACAGGCAATAGGCTCCACCCACAACAGATCAAAAGTAAGTGTTGCAATAGTAGAGAGGACAAAATAATCTGTGGGTAATAGTTGTATTGCAATCTGACTTTTCCTTGTGTAAGAACGTTGTTCTTAGGGTTTTTTTTCCTTTATAAAACGAGTCTCCAGAACGCAAACGAACGCTCCATTGAATTTGAAGGGTAAAGTGTCCTGGGCGTTTGACATTATTTTTTTATAACGCCCACTGCAGATGAATAATGCCTGTTGTCATGGGAATCAGTGTGGTGCTTCAGATTTGCTGTTTCATACCACTCTGCCATTAGCCCAGTTAGCAAAGATGGATAACGGTTTCAATATAAATTGTAATATTTTGAAGGGTTAGGCGCAATCCAAAGACCAGGAAAAGGGGGAAGTTTCAGTGATGAAAAAGCAAAGAGGCAGAGTGCATTGCTGAGAGAGGACCAGAACATTCTAAAGGACATTTTTTTTCTCAACACAAACCACCAAACTAAATTTTCTCAGCGCATCCCACATAACTGCAGTAAAATCAATTAATATAAATACTTTATAAAAAGTTTATTTTCGATATCTGTATAATAAGCAGGATAGTTCTTTGTCCCAACAGGAATTATTTTTCAATAATGGCCGTCTCACAATACATTATCCCACTTATTTTTCAGATCATTTTTAATTAGCATATTCAGGAAGCTTATTTTCATAAATGTTAATATTATTATTGCACACATAATGCAATGTACACTATTAAAGTTTTTCTCTTTTTACTTTTATTCAGCCAATCTTCACAATGAGCGCTCAGCAGAAAAACTTAATCAGCATTTCTGAGGACGACTTTCAGAAATTCATTAAATCTCACAGTAGTGATTCTGTAAGTATTTTAATTTAATGTAATTGTCTTCCTGCATTTAAATGCATTGCTTTACTCACTTCAAGTATATTTCTATGCCGCTAAAGTGGCAACTGTTGCATGTTTAAATCTAAAGAAAGTGTGTTGTTTCATGTGTAGACTGCGCTTCAGTTTCTCGAAGCATATGTGCATCAGGATGTCACTATAGCCCGTCTGGAAGGAAGCTCCAATTCCCTATGGACCATCAGCCCCCCCAGCAGGAAAAGCCTGGAAGAAATGCTGAACATCACAGTGGAAGTGGAATTGCCTTTAACCATGACCTGGTCTATACAGAGGTACAACACCCTGTCTCACTAAACAGCATCTAGAGGAGAGTAGTAACCCTTTCACAGATTTTTAAATAAAATAAATTGACTTGGAAATACAGTTCTGAGGAAAACTCAGTATTTCCCTGTAGTTCCATGGCTTATAGATACATTTTACAAACCTGGTATTGGGCGCAGCTTACTTAAATGGGGCGGCCAATCTAAAAACATGAAAACACATTTGGTAAAAGTATAATTTAGTGACAAAAAGACGGCGTCCCCAAATAATTTGTTGAATTTAAATTTACTGTTTACTGTAGCAATGAATAGTTTGAAAAGCAACGCAGAGCAAAATCAGTGATGATGTTCTCTCACTTAAATGGCGCCGTATCCAGCCTCTTAAACCTTTTCAGCCCTTTGCTACATTACATTACATTATAGTGTATAATACAAACTGGAAAAAGCTTAATTTAACAGAAATAAAATGAACAAATGTTTATTGTTGGCTGGGAAAAGATGAGTTTTTAATTTTGGTTTGAATGACTGCGGCTACTGCAGTACAGTGATGTCAATCATCCGTCTACATGTAAATTCTTCAGTATAAAATTAGCAACCCTGAAATGCAAAAATGATTAGGCTTATCTCTCTTCAAATCCTTCAAAATATAATCCGTAAATGTAGCCATCGTTGCTGAACAATTCGATTTGTGCTGCTTTGCGGTCACTGATGTTGGACATGCAGTCGTCACAGGTGTGGATATTGCAGACATTGCTTTGCAGAAGTAACAACCTGGAGCTTAAATTCTGCAGCATAGTTCTTGTGTTGTGGCATGAAATTGGTCAATTCTAAATTGTATTAATTTAATTGTTCGCGTTCAACTATGGTATAATGTCACTACTGGTATAGAGCTGCAAAGTGGGGCCAAATTAGATGCTTGTACTTCAGGTCAGTAAATTCAGTAACGCTGCAGCTAATAACATGGGGCGGCTTATCTTAAATTTTAAAACATAAATGAGCATTTTCTACAGTCTATAATGTGTGGCGGCCTATCATTAAGTGAAATACAGTAGTTGATCAAGAACATTACATTATGTGGAGATTCTTAGTCTGCACATCCCCAGCATTCTAAACTGCATTTCCAATGAGACTAGCAGCTTCTGATGTTAACTTGCAGAATTAGTCCTGCTCACATGTATCAGGTTTCTATTGTGAGGTTAGTTTGTGAAGATGTTGCTGTTGTGGAATGTGACTAAAATGTCTTTTGAAAAATGATTAAAAACTTTACAGGTTAACTAGCAGTAGCTTCTTCTGTTGACTCAACAGTATTCTTTTGTGTTTAACAAAAAACATATTTTGCAGTGCAGCTTTAAATGAACACGAATTGAATGTTCAAAGCCATTGTGTCCAAAGAACCTTTTTTGGTACCTGAGTGTAAAAAAGAGTAGATTTCAGTTTTTGAAAGTGAATGGGAGTTGCTTTTTATAGCACTGTATTCATGTACTGTATAGGCCTTTGCTCCAATATTCTTCATCAACGTACTTGTTTTCTGTGAATTTAATTTTGTTTGTCTTTTCATATTTGAAAACAAATTATTTTTTTCTTCTTTAATTATTTATTTATTTATTTTTTTAGAAACATGAGTTTAGGAGCCAAAGCAGAAATGGCAACAGGCAAACATATCATCCCCCTGGAGAATGCCACAAAAGAAAAACTTCAGAAATTACTGTGGGATAATGAAACAAATGTGTGAGTGTGTACTTAACCATGAAAAATGAAGTTAATTATCCTTTATTTTTTTATGGTCATACATTGTTTTAATTATGGAAAATGCACATTTTTAGGCTTATCGAAGGTGTTTTTCCAAGATATCTTCGGGCACCCAGCGACTCCAATGCAAAACCCATTGAACAGCTGAGTAAGGGTAAGATGGGAGCTTTTATTTAGCACATTTAAACTGAATCTAAACACAGATCACCTAGTTACTGGGACTGTTTCAGCACTAGTCAGTTTTGTCAGCAAAGTTTTCTCTATTATGATGTGTACCAATTCTTACTTTCAACAGGTCGAGTCTTTATTTGTGAGCTTTAGTAAAGTCTCACATTGTTATTACCTGTGGGCATTACTCTGTGCATTAGTAAAACACAGCACTGCCTTGCAAATGGTGCATAGGCTCAAATATGGCCTTCTGTCTGGGATGGCTCTGGCTACATGCCTGTACACCTGAAGTAGTCTAGAAAGAGTCTTACTCTGTTCCACTGACTTTTGTATGTCCTATTAAAATGAAGTATTATTGTTTTGAGATTATGTGTCATTTACAGTAAACAAACTTTATTATTTTGCATACTTGTCCAGCTGTTTGACTAGCATACTTACTGTCTAAACATGCAAATCTTAAGTTTTTAGGATGTCAAAATGAATCAAGGTAGTAAAGTTAATGGAGCTTTCAAGTGTCCTGGTTCCTGGACAGAAATTAAACCTGGAATACACTGATTTTTGAATGAAGATTTTCCATTCAAAGCAAAATACAGTGTATAACATGGCTTCCCCTCTCAGGCCCCTGAAGTATTTAATGAGAGAACTTTATAGTAAGATCTCCCAAAGGCCAAAGATAAAGGGACCAATTTACTATATATCTGCTGATGATTTGGTACATGATGAGACAAATAAAGCCAGGTATCAAATTAACTTTTAACATTAAAATGGACATTATCTTATACAGGGGCCCTCGACTTATGTATTATAGTGTAATACTTGACTTACAAAAATTTGTGGTTACGTCACTTGCCTTCTTTTTTAATGTGCATATTCACTGTCATATATTTACTGTCTACTATATAGTAGAATGCAGTTAAATACCTACTAAATGCTTTATGGTAATATGCCAGCGACAGCACGTGCAGTGTGTGTGAGCGTGCTGCTTGCAGGGATGGGGAGAAAGGGGGGGTTGCACTGCTTCTCGCTGTCTTTGCTGTCTGTATTGTTTATGTTTTTTTCACTCATAAATTGAATAGAGTTCATGTGGCTTGGTGGGTGAGATGGGGGGATTAATAGTGCACTGTGCTAAGGCACCTTCAGTGTGGTTTTGCCACAAGTCACCTCTCCAATGTGTTTACTGATGTAGTGAATGTTGAAGCATTAAAAAGAGTATTTCTATCTGGAATGTTTCTTAAATGCTTTACTGTAATATGAGTGTTCATGCAAGTTGCAGGCTGTTAATAAAGCATCTGCAGCATCGTTGTATATCATATATGCTTATGTCGAAATTTGAGTTATATCACTCTCAGAGGAACCAAACCCTGGCGTAACTCGAGGACCTGTTCTATTTTAATGGTTTTGCATGAGTACAGGGCAGCACAGTGGTGCAGTGATTTGTGTTGTCATTTCACAGCAAGATGATCCTGGGCCCTATGTGGAGTTTGTGAGCACTCGAACTAGTCATGGTTTCCTCTGAGCGCACTAGTTTTCTTCCCACTCTCCAAAGGCTTGTGGTTAAGGTTGATCGGCTATTTTAAATTGCCCACAGGTGTGAGAATGTGGTGAATGGTTATCTCAGTGTTGCCTTGTGATTGGTTGGACTCCTGTCCAGGGTGTAAATGGATAAAAGCGGTTTGGAAATGAGAGGGATAGAAAGTCTAGAGTCCTGACACTTTTTTCCATTTTTTTATATTTTCTACAAATTTCTATAATTTGATAAATGGGTAACATATTAGTTGATCTTTTTAGGGTTTTCTTTATATACTGTTAAAAAACTGACCTCACCATAACAAACTACATTTTTACTTGTAGCTGTATGTACAGACATCAACATGGTATTGATTTAAAGTTTTCTATTACTGTGAGAAGTGAGAAAGTGAGAAAAAGTGAGAAATAATACATATCAAAATGAATAGCTCACTAGCTAGTAAGTAAGGACGGTTAGGATGTGCTTGATAAGTATGAACAGACCTAGTATATCTACATCTATATGTAGATTAACTACTTCTTGGCATTAGATTGAGAAAATGTTTTTCTTTTTCTGTGCCGTAGATTTTGAGAATATTACCCTGACTCTGAAACGAGGGAACAGCACAGGAAACCATCAAGAATGGTGGGTTGTGAGCCAGACAAGGCAGGGTTTGATCAAGCTGAACTCTGACACCAAATCCCAGGCTGCAAATTCTGCTAGACTGGAGATCTTTATTTTCAGTGACCAGGTCAGTCCTCCCAGCCTGGGCTTCCTGGCTGGATATGGGTAAGTGGCTGTGCAAACCTCCATCAGTAATGATCATTTTCCATTACACTCTCCTGTTCCAAGAACTCAATAAACTACACATAAACATTAGGGGTGGGAATCGCAGGGTATCTCATGGCACGTGGCCCCCGATAATATTGCGATACCCACACGACAATGATGTAGTGGTACAACACGCGCTAGTTTCAACCGCGTCTATACTGAACAAATTATGGAGCAATACGCTTCTCTGATCTAAATTTAAATTATTTAAATGCGTCTCAGCCGAGCTTTTTTTGCATCTACCTGTTGTTTATCTTCACCTTTTCACCCAAGTCTTCAGCACTCAAACTGTTGGAAAGTCCTTCTTCAGCATTCACCCGTCTCCTGCACTGTAAAACAGTGCCACCCAGAGGAGAGAAGAAGTAGCGACGGCAGTGAATCAAATTGGCAGCGAATGTTTATTCATTTAAATATTGATATTGCCGTTGGCGTAACAATTATCGTATCATGTGAGCATTGGCGATCGCCATATCGATATTTTGGCCCACCCCTAATAAACATACACTAAAGAGTGGGAGATAATAAAAAATAAAATATGTATCAAAGTATAAGAAATGACCAATTGGACCACAAGTGGAAGGAGTTCCACATAAAAAAGTTTGTAGATTAATCAACTTTACACTGGCTGCACTTCATTATTTCTGATATTTTAAAAATACATGATTATGGATTGCCCTCAGGGATGACTGGCATAAAAACATGCACAATAGGGTGGAACATTAAAAAACAATGCACTTTAGAGCTTTTCGTTTTAATTACATACAATACTGCACAAAAGGCAACTTGATAATTTGGTTTAACAAGTGGACAGTAAGTAAATTTGTACCTGAAACTAAGAATTTAACAAATCTATGTAATGGCTGGAATAGTATAATAACCAAACTGAAAGAATAAAAAGAAATGATTGGTGGAGATCGTGGAGGTGGGATGACAGTAGCATTACAAAAACGATGGAAACATGTTCTTGACATATCAAGAGTAAATGACACCTTTCAATGTGGTGTACTATAACCTTTAACCTATTAAATAACTGCCACAAATATAGGATTGCACTGAAGCACATTGTTCTTTAAGATGTTTGTATGTTGTACGTTTAAAATGTCGACATGTATGTGTGGTATGAGTGATCTGAGTTGACGTTAACTGAGCTCACTTCTCTCTCTCTCAGCATCATGGGCCTGTACATGTCTGTTGTTCTGGTGATTGGCAAGTTTGTGCGCGAATTCTTCAGTGGAATCTCACACACCATTATGTTTGAGGAACTGCCCAATGTCGATCGCATCCTCAAACTCTGTACAGACATCTTCCTCGTGCGAGAGACTGGAGAGCTGGACCTGGAAGAAGACCTTTATGCTAAGCTCATCTTCCTTTACCGCTCCCCAGAGACAATGATCAAGTGGACCAGGGAGAAGACACAATGATGATGATGATGATGTTAGTAGTGATAAAAATAGCTGGGAAAAGGACACTGAGCCCATGAGGAGATCATAATTACCATGGGAAAGCACAAGGCTGTGTACTGGGTGATGCTGCTGTCTGCATGCATGGAAGATGTGGCAGCCAGTAGCTACTGTTGCTGCACCTTAACACACAGAAGCACATTGGTCTGCTGCATGCAGAAGCCACCCAGCGAGAGACATTTGTTCTGCAGCCATCTGTATTTTAAGGGCTTTCAATAGACACGAGTTTTTCCCTGTCATCATTACAAATATTCGCAACCGGGTACGCATGAGCCAAGGAGGTGGACCCTCATGACCACCCATTGACTGACAGGCCAGTTGACAAATCCCAGTGTGCATTCAGAGACTTAAGTGGTCAAAGACTCAAGCTGATTTTTAAGGGACTTCTTTTTCAAGATAATTTTCTGAGGAGACAACAACTTCTGGTTTAGCAGAAGATTGGAAAATCTCAACAGCAGCAGTCACCTGACAATCTTCACTTGCCTTATTTAGTTTGTACAAACGATTGCGTTTTCATTCACTGTCTTTTCTCAGGAACACACATCAGTCATTTCATTATGAGACGCTCTCTTGGACTCCACAGATGTGCAAAAATGAAGACGATGAGCTCTACGTGAGAGAATGTGACGCATATCATTATGATATGATGCTGATTATTGATTGTCTGGTCTACATTGATAGAGCATGAAATTTCCAGTGGTGGTTATTGTATTGTATTGTATTGTCTTAAGTTGTACAAGACTTGGGAGTTGCCGTTTTTGTCAGACTGAAAGAAGAACACTATATGTGAAGATGAGATAATAACTAGTTGCTTGTAACGAAGGGGTGAAGCAATATGAAAATATCTAATAAAAAGAAGGGGATGCGTGTAATAGTGTGTACAGATATCAATGGGATTCAGTAGTCCTGAGCAGGAAAGGCTCATGCAACAATCATGGTGCAGTTTGGACCTTCATCATTGTACCACAGTCATGGAAACACCATGAGAAATCTGGGAGGACTTGAGATGAGCATTATCAGATTTGACCACCCCAACATTTCCAAACTATGCATTATTACAGTTGTAGCATGAGAGGATACTTATCTGACCTGAGACGTTTTCTTTATGTTACATGTACATACGCTTTTACAGGAACAAAAATAAATGTGAAAATAGGTTTACTATGTAACGGTACAGAAAAGCAAAGAAAATGCTGAACAAGCAACGACCTTCAAATAAAGCACATAATAGAAGGAACCGTTATATTCCTCTTTATGCTTTACTTTTATTTTTCTAATTTACCCAAAAGGTTTAATGTGTAGATTTTTATGAAAGGAATGCTCCAGTGTTTTTCAGCTTAATATTTTTCTACATCCGTAACAGTGGATTACGATAAATCAACACATTTCCTCGTCCTTAGTAAGAGTATTAAAGCTAATCGCTTACACAAGCCAACAGACATTTTCATCTGATTAGATCAACTCTGGAGGATTCCTGTGTTGTGTTGGTACTTTGAGCAGATGGGACCATCAAAAAGAACATTTGAAAAGGTGTGGTGCTGTTGGTCTTTTTCGATAGCTTAAACAATCCCCCCGCTCTGCTGCCCCCCCAACTAATGCACTCTTACATCAAAGACCTATTGGAAAAAACATCATCAATCGCAGCACTTGCATAAATTAATGATGAACTAAAGGCAGTTCAGTTCCATAGTAGAAGCCCTCATCAAATATAAATAGGAACAAAAAAGTGTCACGTCTGTACTAAAGGCTCTAAGTGCACAGGATGTATGCTAATGTACATATGAATGCTAAAATGGAAAACTATTAGGCAGATGTATAATAGCTTATCTCTGTTGAGACTGGAATCATCTGTAAACACAAACCTCAAAGCCTGAAGAATTTAATTTCAGAACTGCATTTCTTTAAGAGGTTAAATGTATCCACGTGTGGTCTGATGCTTTAATACCTGGAAAATATATTTCTCATAGACATAACGCATACACAATACAAAGAACATACGCTGTGCACCAGCAGAGGGCTTTATTGCTGTGCATACACTAAGATAAGTTCATTATAATCATCATTAAAGGAATGCAGATGTATTTGATTGCAACCCTGTGGTCCAATGTGCCATTGGTCAGTATTTCTAAATTTGTGTACAATGTAAAAAGCACAATTTCAATATGGGAAAGGTTCAACATAGCTCAGATGCCACTGCCTGCCATTACTGTATTACTGACCATTTGTGCCTGCAGACATAATTCTTACATTTTACTGAATGTAACAGTTACAACCTTGTGTCCATTTAACCTGTGCTGTTTAGTGCTGATCCAGGATCGTCATACGGATAGTGCTGATTCTAAATCAGACCGACTATGAAGAGAAAAAGGTTTGGTACTGAGTTTACTTGATTCAAAATAATTTTCACTTGAAAAAAATCTAAATAATTTTGCTTTTAGTTCACTTCTGTTTTGAACAAATGTCCTGACTGCATAACATAATGAGATGATGTCCTACATGTGCTGTTATTTGTAATAACAACACTATTTTCTGAATGAGGACTCTTAACTATAAATTTTAGCGCTTGCAAAAAATTGAATATCAGAATATTCTCTAACTTTTCTAAGGTTATAGTTGATCTACCTCCTGTTTGGTCCTTTCCTGAAGAAGAGTGTGACAGCAGGCCATCACATTTCAAACCTGTTACTGCACCTAAGCAAACGTTTGGGTCAGCGGGTGTGATGGTGGAACAACTGGGAAAGAACAGAACACAGTTTGGCAAACAGGACGGCCTATGAAATGCTGTATAGTATAACTGAACAAAGAAACACTGGTAAATCATTTAAAAATTGTTTAAAAAGCTAAGCTGACCGTTCATGGCTCATGCAATGCAAAGGGCGATTTCTGGAGGAAGCAATGTAACACTTGATTTGTGATAAAATGTGGCCTTGAGGATTTAACATCTTAATTATTTCATTTGTGTGGAAATCACCAAGATGTTCAATCAAGTGCATTCAGTACAACACTTTTTCAATGTGGCTGTCTATTACAAAAGTGCTTCAAAGAAAAAAAGGCAGTGCTTCAAAGAAGTAAGTGGCCAAAGATGAATTTATCTACTGCTACTGTAATGGTGTGCTATCATACAGTGCCTCTGAACTGACAGTAGCATTCGTAGCTAATAATAGTAGCTTACCCAAAGCTGGTTTGGCTGGCTCATTTGTCTCAAATATTACAGAGCTTTTCTGCTCACACATATTCCTATACTATGTGTACTGTTCAGTGCATTGCACCAAACGCAGTTATACATTAAGGGGGTAGCTTGGCCAAAAACAGCAATGTAGCAAACTGTGAATGGATTTTAGCTTAGCATAATGGCTCTAGCTTTAGCTTCCATGTTATTCACTGTTAGCAACATTAGCATTTTTGACTGAACAAACCCTTCCTGTTAAACACTCAATAAGTTACTGTACATTACGGTCACTTAAATAAAATTGCATAAACAACATGATTTCATACAAGACGTCTTCACTATCTTACAGACTTGTCAATATTTAAGACAGCAATACATAAATGTATACTGTAAACATAACCATACATGTTTTTATCACCATAAATTAAAATACATTTTGATAAATTAAAATCACATTTAACATTTGTATCTAAATCTTAATAATAGCTTCAGTTTCTGGTTATAGTTTTTCTTTTTATAGTATCTTTAAATGTACACCATTCACATTACTCATGTGCTGATCTCCCAAGATCCAGACAATTTAGACAAAAAATGGAATTTGTCAGGAGTGAATAGACCTTGTACGATGGGAAAAGTCACATGAAGTCACTGAGTACACATATGCACTTTCTCTTTCCCATTTTCTCACACGCACACAATTGTTTTCCAGGTTAACATAGTCCTCCTTCATACTCATCCTCGTTTTCTGCTGATGGTGCTCCTCCAGCACCCCCCTGTGGAACAGAGGGGGTTTTCTTTTTCTTTCCACCTCCGCCTGGCACCTTCAGAGAGATCGCCAGCTTTGCATACTGTTCGAAAGGAGGGAAAAGTGCACTGTTGGTGTTTTATTGCATTGCAAATGTATAGCAACACAATGCAAACCAGCTATAATTGATTTAGTTCTGTGTATTTGATGTATATGAAGTTCCTGTCGAATTCTGCCAACACTCACGTCATTGTCCATGTACTTGAGAAGAGGTGAGTTACACACACGACACACTTGGTCTTCATCTTGTTCGTCATAACCTGCCAGTAATGTCTCCATGGAAACGCAATCCTCACTGGCACTAAACCCAGGGAGACTAGAAGAAAAAGCATGATGTTTATGTAGTATTGAATCCCAGAAAATGTTCAAATCAAATCCTATACATTAGATTTATTTTTCTTATTTAAAAAATTCACATAATTCCCCCAAAAAGTCATCCAGACTTCTTATAACTTCATTTTGAGTAGGCAGGACTAAACTGCAGCAGGCTGAATTAGCATTTATACACTTATGCAGCCCTGCTTTGGCCCATAGTCTGCTGGGTTCAGCTCCAGCTTCCCCCCAAACCCGAAATAGATTAAGTGGTATGGATAATGGACAGATACTTATGCAGGGGGTTGCTAAAAATCTTGGGCATTATGAAATAATTTTATATAGATATTATATACATTTTCATTTTTTACAAAGTGGTCTTGGTCATGTATTTAATTGAAAAAGAAATCAAGATGCAGCAAAACAGGCCCAAACCATAACACTCCCATCCCCATGTTTTACAGATGGGCTGCTGTGTTTTTCTTTCTATAAAAGTAACGCTCCTCATTTAAACCAAATGTTCTACTTTGGTAGTTTCTTTTTCTTTTCCACCCTGTCATGCACACCTGTGATGTTTAGAGTTTTATTTGTGATGGGCTCATAAAAATTATAATAATACAATGTAAACATAACATTAACCAACATGAGACAAGCATTTATGTGTTTAGAAGGTGGGTTCCATTATAACCTCTCAGACTATTACAGTACATGCCTTACAGTTAAAATGATCTTTGATGGTCAACCACTTCTGGGTAGCGTAACAGTGGTTCTGAATTTCTTACATTTGTACACAACATGTCTGTGGTTCTTGTAAACTTTTCCAGCTTTATGTGCTGTATCAACAGCTTTTTTCTGAGATCCTCTTTTGTTTCAAGTACAATATGTGTGATCAGCTTTTGCTGGATCCCTGTTCCTTAAATAAAACAGGGTCTTCAACTCATACCTGATTGTCATCACATTTATTGAAAACACCAGACAAAAGAAATGATAACCCTAAGGGTTTCTTTACTTCTGCCTAGATATGCTATTGGATAATATATATTTTCAATAAATACATGACCAAATATATAATTTTTTGTTTCATTCGTTTAACTAGGTTTTGTTCAGCTGATTTTAGGACATTGAAAATCAGATGTTGTTTTAGGTCACATTAAAAAAGAAATATAGAACATTTTCAAGCACAGACTCTATGGACGTTGTTTTTTAATTTATTTTATTTTTTCTACAAAAGCCGGACAGTTAAGTGGTCCATGTTATGGGCCCTGCTGATAACACCCATTTGTTTGTCTAAGTGATTGTAGGCTCAAAGTATTTGACAGCATTGTATTTGCTCTCTCTTGTGGAAACTACTACCAGTTATTACACTTTGGCATTTAGGTGCATTTAATCAACAGTAAAGTGGGATTACAAGCCCAGCTCAAAAAAATTTCTTATAATGTGTGGATTTTTATGTTTTCCATTATACACCATCCTATTACAATTAAACATGTAAAAAGCCCAGATAATATGTATATGGCCTAGTAATGCAGCTCAGAAAAATTAAGAATACTCATTCCTACCTGTAACTTTCTCTCACACACTTATCTGCTGCTACAAAGTCACCTCGGTGGAGATGGACCAAAACCTGGGCTATAGTTTTCTATGGACAAAACAGTGACTTACAAGCAAATAATAAAAAATATCATATGATACTTATTACATTTTTCCAATACTTAACATGTCATGATATGCATTTTCCCAACATCTATTAAGATGGAACAAATGAAGAAGAGCCAGCAGGGCGCTATATATATATATATATATATATAATTTAAAGTATAACGAGCACACATGATGTTTATTCACTGTTTCTCACACCACATTAAGGTGCAACTAATGATGCTCTTTGAAATGAAACATGAAGTTCAACAATATCACAACAAGCTGAAATAATCATACTGTGGCTACAATGTATAATTTATAACAATAAATATCATCATAACTCAGTTTGAAAGCTTGATAATGTACCTTAAAGCAAGTCGGGTAATTCTCAATTTCCTTGTACATGTTTTTTTCTTTCTGGAGGGAGACTGCTGCCTCGTCCAGCCTGTGGCAAAGATACGGAAGATGAGATGCACTGCAGTGTATCAGACCTTAAAGAGGCTAAAATTATCTCAGTCTCAGCACCAAGTTTCAGTGCTTTTCCTGAATACAATAACATACTGATCACACACTCACCTGCGTAGTCGCACCAGTAACCTGGAGGCTTTTCCCAGCAGTTCAGCAGCCTGTCTGAGACGGTCCTCATTCTAAACATAGAAGTCATTGGATATGGACATAAGAAAAGCTTTTGATATGGACCAGTAACACATTTTAAGACCTCTATTGAGATTGCACCAGTTATAAATAACTGTATTCATTATTGCATTGCAGTCAATGGCAGCTCTTACCTCAAAAACAGATGCAGCTTTCTGATACAAGTCAACTGCTTTCTCTAGATCCATGGGTTCAACCAGCCTGTTGGAAAGCAACCTTGCAGTTACAGATGCCCTACAAATGTAGTACTACTATAAACACAATTTAACTGCATGCATTTCGATTTACAGTGAACTCAAACACAAGACTGGCTTCAAACCGTCTCCAGCATTCTTCCAACCTATTTTCTGCAACATCTGTGCTGTTTAGTCGATAACCATGAAAAGTTAACACATGTACTTTGAAAAGAACAGACATTTGTCCTCAGATTTTTTAACTGAAACCAATGGGAAATTGTCCAAACCACGTTTCCAATGTGGGTTGCAGGGCTGGAGTCAATCCCAGCCAACTACAGGTCATGGCAGGGTTCCCCCTGGACAGGAGGCCACCCCATCATAGGAAAATACACATTAATAACCAGAATATTAATTTGATACACTGAAGAAAGGTCAGATGAGAGAACATCTTACTCCATCTTAAAGGTCCAAAACTAGGATTTAACGTTTTTTGTTGTTATGTATGTAGCACTACATTACTCAGAAATGACAATTTGCATTGTTTTTTGTGTAAAACGTATTCTCTTAGTTATTTGGTTAAAGATTAATCCTCCTAGTGGAAAAAAATCAAACACTGAAGCAACTAAAAATTTGAAATTGATGTTGAAGTACCTTCTAGATGAAACAGCAGGTGTTTTCTAGTCTTTAAAGCATGAAATCTTGTTCTAGAGACTGAAGCAGCAGTTTTAAGAGGCAAGAAGGCATGTTTACAATGGCAATGTTTTGGGGGTTTTTTTAGCTGTAATGTCTCTTCAAAAGAAAAAGGCAATTCTGTTCTTATTTTCTGTGCTTGTCCCTGGTTCTCCCTCTCAGGCCAGTGGCTCAGTAGTAATTCACTCAGCACAGCGCTCTCGAGAGTTTGAGCCTCAGGTAGGAAGTGTTAGTGTCTCTCTCTGATAACTTGGTGTCAGTTTTCCATGGTAACCAACCACAGGCTACAGATGCAACAGATTTAGTTCTAACCTCCTGCTATGGAAATAAGCAACCATGGCATCATGATCAATCATCCCGATTTCACCTACTTGCCGGCCCTGTCCAGAGCCATGCCTGCAGTTCCTGATGTTCCGTTTTCCACGTACATCACGCTGGCTTTCTCAATCAACTCCACAGCCTCTTTTAATCGCTTCATGTCCTGCAGGAAAAAGCATATCCCTTTGGTTACTCATAGCAAACCAGTGATTCTACTCCAAGTCAGTGGCTTGTGTTTCAAACCAGTTGTTTTTGCATTTTTGATTGTTTTGTATTTATTTGATTTCATGAAACTAAATTCAGTAACAAATGCCCCAAGCAACAGACTTTCTTAATCCTTTTAAATGATTAGAGAAGCATCCATCCTTCTCTGTGTGAAACAGTAAGAAACAGTAAGTGATCGTATCTGTTTCACTTTCAGTAGGAGTTTACAGTGTGTATCTGTGTAGGACAGTGTGTATGTGTGTGTATTTGTAAAGTGACAACTTGTTCCATTTAGTGCTAAATATTCCTCAGAATATTTTCTCATTTATCTGGCCCGCAGCCAGTGTACGGAGGATAAGTAGACCTGATGTGCAACTTAAAGAAACACAGTAACAGAACAGAGTAGAGCAGAATAGAATAAGGCAGAATAGAAAACTATAGAATAGAATAGAGTAGAGCAGAATAGAGTAGAATATAATATAATAAAGCAGAATACTGTAGAATAGTATAGAATAGAGTAGAGTAAAATAGAATAGAGCAAAACAGAATAGAATAGAATATAGTACAATATGAATAGTGTAGAATAGAGCAGAGTTGACTAGAATATAGTAGAGGAGAATAGAGTACAATAGAATAAAGTAAAGCAGAATAGAATAGAATAGAATACAGTAAAGGAGAATAGAATAGAATAGAACAGAATAGAATAGAATACAGTAAAGGAGAATAGAATAGAATAGAATAAAGTAAAGCAGAATAGAATAGAACAGGATAGAATAAAGTAAAGCAGAATAGAACAGAATAGAATAGAATAAAATAAAGCAGAATAGAACAGAACAGAACAGAGTTCTGGTTGTGTACTGTTGTGTAATTAAAATGATTTGATTATTGAATCCATGTTAAACTGGCCTGTAACTAATGCACTAATATTTACAGCGCTGTGATTGGAGGACTGATGACAACCAGTGGGCGTATGTTCATACTTACTTTCAGCATCATACCTGCTTGTTCAATTGCCCTAAGGGGAAATAAAATTATTACTGAATCATTTCAAACTTATATAATAGCTAAATGCTTCCATCAAGATGAAGATAATAGCTATGTGTAATGGTAAATAACAGTATTATATTCATAATAATATATTTTAAAGTATTTTGATTAGGTAATCACTTACTTTGCAGCATGAAACAGTCTGTAGTGAAATGTTAAAGAAAAGACATGGTCCGATAGATGGGAATTTCAGCCGTGGTTACAGTGGAGGTGAAGAGTATATATAGAGCTAAGACTAAAGATCACTAAGCTGTGTATTACAATCACCCATCTCTGACCTCACCATATCCAGCATGGCACCTCTGACCTCAGATCAGCGATCTCCATACGCATCAACACACATTATCCGCTTACCTATATACACAGAACCAGGACAGATTATTCTCCTTCAGAACATCCTCTACTGAGCCAGAACTGGGATATTCAATCCTGAACATGTTGCACAACAGAGCAAGGTTTGGTTTCAACATTCAACTGCTTAATCCACATTATAGTTAAGGTTCCCTTTTGTTCAGTGTGAGGATACGCTTTGTTCTCAGTGTGGTACTCTGCCTCCTTCAGGTAGGCGTCCTTCGCTTGCTCAAACTGCTTGGCATTCTTGAAAGCCACAGCTGTGGACAGTGACAAATCACAATATATTGTAACGTTTTTTACGTTTCTAAATGGTCTTAAGGAGTTTGCTGTGTGTAATCATGTCTAAATGAGGCGTTCTCACCAGCTTTGGCCATTTCAGATGCTGCTCCATCATAGTCCGGTTTCCACTTCGTCATGCTGGTCTTCAGGCTGTGGAAATACGCTTGAAATGTCAGCAATGTCTTTATGTTGCTGTAATAAAAAATCTGTTAGCATTCTGGGTCGGTACAATTAAATCTGCCAATTCTGAAATTCTGTCCAAAAGTGCTGAGGACATACAGTTTAAGTTTTATCTCATTAATGAGTAGTGGGAGTGAGGAAGAGAGATGAAGAAGAGTGCAGGCAGGGTGGAGTGGGTGGAGAAGAGTAGTGGGAGTGAGGAAGAGAGATGAAGAAGAGTGCAGGCAGGGTGGAGTGGGTGGAGAAGAGTAGCGGGAGTGAGGAAGAGAGATGAAGAAGAGTGCAGGCAGGGTGGAGTGGGT
>JBBIGC010000041.1:31787604-31800790 GCA_037576955.1 Lepidarchus adonis | reverse complement strand
CAGTACATTGGAGAAAAGAATGAACTTTATCACAATATGCTACTTTTTTGAGAAGGACCTGTAGATAGAGAGAGAGAGACAGACAGACAGAGAGAGAGAGAGAGAGAGAGAGAGAGAGAGAATGATGTTCCATCATCACCTAAACATTCTCCTCTTCCAGAGCAGAATAAGTGCATTTCTATTTACCACTTTGCAATATTGAACAAATCTAAACATCTGTATTATACTGATATTATCATTATACTGATGAGGTTCCCATATAATTGTAAATTCATGAAGATTGGTTCACAGAAATATTTTTAATCAGATACAAGTGGCTTTGTTTCAATATGTTAATATTTGTAAAATCATTTTATTAGATGATTTAACATTATAAACATACATATTAGTTTCTTTTAGTATTACATAGTACAAATTATATTTGAAACAAATTTTGAGCTTTATCCACACGCTGACATGCCTGTCATACAAAACAGTGCAATGCAATATAATTTGATACATTATGTTGTTCCAATGATCACTTATGCACAACGATCTGTCATTTAGAATCCCTGTTTCAACATGTGCACTTCCACATAATCCGCTGTCCTGTGTAGTAGCAATGAGTCACTATGCAATAGGAAGAGTATTATTATTGTTCAGGTGCTTTAACTTCTACAACCTTTGTTCCATTTGATTCATAGTGTGTTTGCCTGTAGTTTTCAGCTTTTATTAATATAACTGGTTCAAGATTGCCTTCTCCTGACCCGATTCAATGTGCACCATTGTATTCTCCAGTGCATCAACACATTTTCTACCAGTGTCACTTCAAGGCATAAATGCAAAAACAATGTAATGAGGAATTACTTTTTTTTTCCCCAAATGTTGATCTGTTTAGTAATAATGTCATGCCAAACTTAACTTATGACACTCTTCAACATTGTGACAGTTTATTCCATGCTGCAATTGAATTATAAATCTAGAACAACCTTAATATGATTTTAAAGCTTGGACATGGTCAAATCTGATAATACAGAGCAAATTTGTGATTTCCTTGATTTTTTAAATATTCTGTCTCTCACAGTTGTGAGAAAGTGAACATTTTGATGAACATTACAGACCTCTCTCTTTTTTTTTTTTTTAAGTGGGATAACTTGTGGAATCAGTGGCTGCCAGATACTTTTTGCCCCACTGAATGAACAACCCAAGAACTGCCATGCACTCTCTGAACTCTAATGTTTAATGTTTAAGATGTGGCACAAATGGAAATTGAACATTTATGTGAATAAAACATAAACAATACAGCAATAACCGCACAAACTCCCCTTCTCACCTCGTGCGTTTGCGTATCACCGTAAAGCATTTAGTAGCTGTTCAGCTACTTTCTACTACAGTATATAACCGTAATTACACACATTACATTTTTTAAGCCGTCGGCGTAAACCTAGTATGACGTAAGTCAAGGACCCCTGTATATAAACACCAAATAATTTAGTCCTGATTTATTGTTTTTTCCCTTTTTTCCTTCAAAAGACAAGTTAACAAGTACATTGTTCTATTTAACTTTAATTGTCATCAAATAAAATGTCATTATTATTGACCAAATTATATCTGAGTAGATTACATTCTTCACAAGTATGCTTTAGCAGAAGTTTTATCATTTCAATTTATAATATTCAGCAGGGTAAAATAAATCTAAATTGTACCCGAGTACATGTAATATAATAAATGTAAAAATAACTACCCATCTCTGCTATTGACAAAAAAATATACTCTTATACTATGGAACAGGCCTACTTACTAGCTTTAGAGGTATAATGGCTTTTCTTTCACAACTGCACACAGTTAACTCAACATTTTTGAGCTTTGTGCAGAACTTTCAGTGAATGTCTATGCCTAGACCACAAATTAAATTAGAATTAGGTTATTAGTGTGTTGGTGTGCAGTTTCTTTCGCAATGAATAGCAGGACTGTATTCATGTATTCTCATATTCTCAGCCTCCAGAACTTTGTATTCTCTTTTTCTGCTCTCAAGCATGAGTTTTGTATATTTTCTGCCAAATTTCTGTAATTTTTTTTCTTATGTTTATCTCTCTCTCTCTCTCTCTCTCTCTCTCTTTCTCCCTCTCCATATCAAGGTGTGGATTTTAAAATCAAAACAGTGGAGCTGAGAGGAAAGAAGATCAGGTTGCAGATCTGGTAAGTGGACAGGAAGTGCACTGTTCTTATCACTGACGCACCCAGAACATGTCACTTCCTGTGTCTCAGAAGCATGAGATGGACTTAACTCTGCTCTCAGCCAGGAAGTCTAGCACATAAGGCTCCTCATTGCCCAGAATTACAGTCTGAGACTAATCTGTTCCAGCCTGTAGCTTTGTCCAGAACTTGAATCATTACTGGCGCTGGCTGCCATTCAATAGTGCATCAAGGAATATGACACTCCAACATATGTTCTGGGATAATGAGATTAAACAATTACATTTGATTCGTTAGGAAATGTTTTAGTATGTCATTTGCATTTTGGTGAAGTTAAGCTTTGATTGTCAAAATAGACCAAATGCATATTATTTGAAGAAAAGATTTTTGGCTATGAGCAAAGCCTAAGAAAATTACTACAATCAATTATATAGAATTATGTACATAACTGCTAAATTTAGTCATTTTATTCCCCTTGTGTGTGCTTGTGCGTGTGTGCATGTGTGTTTGCATTTACAGGCACATGAGACAAAATGAAGTGACCATCTAAATGTTTAGTTCACAAAAATTCCTCTAGTGAATGGGGGCCTGACTTCCCTAGCATGTACTCTGAACTTTTTGATCCTTAGAAAAACTTCTAGATTTCTAAACTTTTAATTGGGGTGCATATCATTAAACTATAACAATATATAGATACTTTTAAAAATATAAATTAAAGAACAAACCACTGAAGTGGTAGTCATCTAATACTTTTTGGGGACTGTCTTCCTGGAAGAATTTTTTTATTCCTGGAAGAATACCTTTTAGTATTTTTAAGTCCTGTTGGTATTGTTTTTGATGATGTGCCAAAGACCCTAGAACTGTGACCTTCTGTACTGGACCAGTATCCAATAAAGAGTTCAAGGTTTTTGATTTCTGATACTAAAGTTTTCAGTACTATGTGCAGTGAAAATACTAGATCAGTGCATTGCCTTGTTATCTACCATAGCCAACTTTTC
This sequence comes from Lepidarchus adonis, assembly GCA_037576955.1. Classification (NCBI taxonomy): domain Eukaryota; kingdom Metazoa; phylum Chordata; class Actinopteri; order Characiformes; family Lepidarchidae; genus Lepidarchus; species Lepidarchus adonis. Next base: position 31,797,617 of record JBBIGC010000041.1, on the reverse strand, counting down.
TGTATGATTATCACAGCTACAGCATTATTTTCAGACAAGTTTGAAGTTGCATGGAATACACTATATTGCCAGAAGTATTCGCTTTACTTAAGTGTCATCCCATTCTTAACCCATAGGGTTTAATTTGACATCGGCCCACTCTTTGCAGCTATAACAGCTTTAACTCTTTCGACAAGCTTTCCACAAGAACTGGAATTAAGGGGCCAAGTCCAGCTCCTGAGCAACAACCCCACACCATAATCCCCCCTCCACCAAACTTAACTATTGACACAATGCAGTCAGACAAGTATCATTGTCCTGGCAATCGCCAAACCCAGACTTATCTAGCAGATTGCCTGATGGACAAGCATGATTCGTCTTTCCAGAGAAGGCTTCTCCACTACTCTAGAGTCCAGTGGCAGTGCGTTACGCCACTGCATCTGACGCTTTGCACTTTTGGTGATGTCTGGCTTGGATGCAGCTGCTTGGCCATGAAAACCCATTCAATGAAGCTCTCTACTCAATGTCCTTAAGTTGGGAGGTCTGTAGTGATTGACTCTACAGAAATTTGCCAACCTCGCTCTGTCATTTCATGGGGCCGAACACTTCGTGGCTGAGTTGCTGTCATTCCCAATCTCATCCACTTTGTTATAATACCACTGAGAGTTAATAATAATATAATATTAATAATAAGCGTTTATTTATATATATATATTATTTATTTATTTATTTATATCAGGATGCAGCTTTATAATATACAACAGTTAATATAATTTGTTATACAGAAAACAGCAAAAATACAAAGTGCCGGAATTACAAATAAGAAATTTAAAAAAAATAATAAGAAAATTAAACATGATAAACATGAAATGAGTAAGAATCATTTATGTACTGTATAGTGGTCAGAGAGTCGTTTTGTAAGAGCTATCTATTAATGAAACATTTTATTAAATAAAATTAAAAAATTAGTAGTCAGGACATTTCACAACTGGACTTGTTGCACAGGTGGCATCCAATCACGGTACTACACTAGAATTCACTGAGCTCTCGAGAGCGACCCATTCTTTCACAAATGTGTGTAGAAGCAGTCTGCTGCCTAGGTGCTTAAAGTTCTACACCTGTGACCATGGAAGTGATTGGAACACATGAATTTAATTATTTTGATGGGTGAGTGAATACTTTTGGCAATATGGTGCATCACAATGTGTTCTAGTCTAATGGTTCCAATATAGTTCTGTGTTTACTGACCTCTCCTTGTGTCTTTCACCATGTTGCTGACCTTCCCTTGGGTCCTTGTCTCTAAATTGCTTTCTCCCAACTCTGTTTCTTTGCTCTAACATCAGACCACTGTGCTCATTTTTAACCCAGTATCAAACATTTCTTCTGTGATAGCCATGTCTTTTAGTAAAAAGGAAATGTATAAATTACTAAAAATAATTAAAAAAATAAATATAAATAATGCTATCTCACATTTTTTCTGAACTTTTGTGCAAATATACTAAGGGGGTTTAAACCTAATTGAATGCAGCTAACCCTGGAAACTTGTACCCACTAGATCATTCTGGCAAATTGGGTTTATGCAAATAATCTGAGTGCTTAAATCTTTGTCAAATTGGTATTAATGTTCAGATATTATATTTCATATGTGGGGTTTTTTCAAACCACAATATCTGTAGCTTAAATATATGATAAATTTAATGTGCTTATTAAAGTAATATCATAAGCAACTATCTTATTAAATTAAATTGAAATGTAGCTCTTTTATCTCTTGTACCATCTTTAATTGAATTACATTGGTCTGAAGCCTTTAACATTTCAATCTTTTCTGTTTTTTATGTTAACCCTTAACCTGCACCATCCATCCCCACACCCACCCCAGCCTGTCTTGCCTCCATCTCTGCAGATGGCTGCCTCTAACAGTTACACTGTTGTCTCACGTGTCCACTTACATCCAGCCACCCAGCATTCTTGGCTCCATCACCATTTGCCTTAACATGTCCTCACTGCCATGTGACAACTCACCATCAGTATTTGTGACATCTTGCCCTGTTTTTGGAAAATGCGACCAGGGTAGGGTGAATAAGGTACAGTAAAAGTGAAAGGATGTGTAATTATTCTTGAAAGCCAATGACATGGCAACAAACCTCTAAAACTAAAACCATTTCCTCCTCCATTTCAATAATGGTCTTAACATGGCTTCATCTGCTTGGCTTCACCATTTCCCTTTCTGGGAAATTCCCAGTGCCATCTTAATGTCTGTTATAACTGTAATAGCGCAAGAGAAGTTTGCTAGATGACGTTAGGAGCATAAAAGAATGAATGAACATGAATGTGGATTTCAGCACCATAACATGTCCAGAAATCTGTGAGATCTCATCCAGTTCCATTTTTCAAAGCCTGAAAAGTATAGACAGAGCAGCAAACTCTTTTGCATTTCTTTACTCATAACGCGAATGGTTGATTTGGTCAAACTGCTTTTTATGTAGCAACCTTACACATGACTACTGTTCAAAGAAGAAGAGTGTGCTATGATCCAAAACCTAAATACAAAGAAAATTATTGACCGTTTTTGTATGTTTTCTTGTTTTCCTCTGTTAAGATATTTGATTCTCATTGTCCCCATTTGTTTTCTGCTTCAAGGAACCATTAGTGTAACGTAGATGCTACACGCTTTTGAGTTGTGCAGTGAACATGGAATGGGCATGTTAAAAACAGTATTGAAATGGAGGGCTCTTTTTAAGACTCACAGACAGTACACAATCATTTCAGTCTCTTTTGTCATGAAATTAAACTTGAATTCTTCACTGTGGCTACAATGATCAAAAATGTATGTTGTCCTTTATTCCTTATTACTTGTAAATGATCCACAACATTTGAAAGGTAAGTTTCCCATTCAGGGATTAAAGTTAGTCCTGGTCAAAGTGTTCCTTTCAAAAAGAATCTCAATTCAGTATGTTGTGCTGTTCATGACTAGGTTTAATCCCTGTCCAGAAAAAAAACATGATCTACAACCTCCAATAACTAATTCAACACATTGATTGTCTTGTGATTGTTGCATGATCTTTAAGTAGCTCAGTTCCAGTGTGTAAGTAGTTGCAAGTAGCAGATGAGCTGTTTTTGAAGTTCTGATTATTGCATGAAGGTTTTATTAATGATCCAGTGGATTCAGAGACACAGAAATGTAGTAATGTCCTTTAAATCAACACTTATTTTGCGTTTCTCTGTAGGATTGTGCAATGTGTTCTTGTTTTCTAGGGACACAGCTGGTCAGGAGAGATTTAACAGCATCACTTCAGCGTATTACCGAGGCGCTAAGGGCATCGTAATAGTATATGATATCACCAAGCAGGAGACGTTCGATGACCTGCCCAAGTGGATGAAAATGATTGACAAGGTATTGCAGAAATAATGCTGATGGTGTGATGTGCTATAGTAACACAGTGCCTAAGCAGTTGTTGGTTGCCCGTATTGGAATAATGAACTCCTTACTTCCTTGGTTGAGAAAGGAACAGTCAGTTTCTGATGCTCTGAACATGAATTGTTTTCTCGGTATCTGATTTAAGTTTTAATTTTTTTTAGCTGTGTGGTTCTGTATGGTAAGAATTTGAATTTTGATTGTTTTTTTGAGGTTTACGCTGCTGTGAAAAAGTATGTGGTTTTGCCTTGTTTTCTCTACTATGGAATATTTGTCAAAGGAATGTTTTTCTCTTTAAACACAATGTAGTACCTGAAAAAGATAATCTTGTTGATGCCCCATTTCTCATTGTGCTGGAGCAGTTTGAGACATTCTCCATTATATATCTGTTTGAAATCAATCATATGTACTGGTAGTTGTTGTTGTTATTTTATTGTTTTATTTATTTTTGCCACACTAAAGAATGTCTGTTCAGTTCAGGACTTTGACATGGCCACTCCATGATGATGGTTTTGTTTTTCACCCACCATTGAGAAACTTCAGGAGTTTCTTTTGCTATGCTGCCTAATTATATTTGTGCTTCAGGTAATGGGTAGATGAACAGACACTTACCTTAAGAAATCTCTCAAACAGAACAAAATCCATGGTTTGTAGAACGTTTCCAGTCAGCAGAGTATTTTTTCACTACTGCTACTGCTATATTGACCTGATCTATGTTTCTTGCTGCTCTGTACATAGAAATGTTTTTTTTTTTTTTAAACTGGGATTGCCCTCTTTTTGCTTTTTTTGGCAAATGTGTGATAGGAATTTTCTACTTTTATCACTATTGCTTAATCCTTTTCGACCTTAGTCGAAGCTGGAGACCTTTAGTTCATTTAATGTTCTTCTGAAACTTTTGATGATTTTTTTGGGAGGGTTTACCTGAGCATTTCATAAAAATGTCTAGGTGTTCCAGTTTGAAAATAAATGATTTTTTTTAGCTTTTCTGGGCTGGATGTTGGATTTATGTTGGATGTTTTTTGCTTCTAAAGTAAATAATACTTTAATATGTTTTGTTGGAAATTCTCCCTAAAATCTAAAGGCATTTCTGTGACTAATATGAAGTGCCTGGAAGGGGATAAATAATTATTCATGGCATTGTTATTGGCACTGAGATATAATCCTGTGTTCTGCAGTATGCATCAGAGGATGCTGAGCTACTATTGGTTGGGAACAAGCTTGATTGTGAGGCAGACCGCATTATTACACGACAACAGGCCGAGAGGGTGAGTTATAATTATATAATTTTTTTTCTTTATAATTTTAGTTATTTTTAATGTAAATCTAAGAAGTTTTTTTTCATGCTGCCAGATACCTCCATATTTAATCATTCAAATTATGTTACTTGCTTTCCTGAAGAAACTGAATGTAAATAGTGAAAGTTGTTAAGAAGCATCACATCTTCTGTCTCTTGACTGTCAGTTTGCCTCACGGATATCAGGGATGCGTTTCTGTGAGGCTAGTGCCAAGGATAATTTTAACGTGGATGAGATCTTTCTCAAACTAGTGGATGACATTTTGAGTAAGGTAAGTAGTATCATTTTTTTTATTGTGCTGTTGCTCTGAATGCTGATGGCAGATCCAGTTTACATGAACTCTTAGACAAGATAGAATTAAAAATAGAGAAGGACCAATAGGAAATTAACATTGAAAGGAGCACTGCATGGGCTTTTGGAAGAAAGAAACGGAGAAATTATTTTAGTACAGAGAAATTAAATCAAGCTTTGTAGTCATATAATCCATCAGTCGAGAATTCTCTGTTCAGAGATATTTTGCTGCAAGCTGTAGTGATAAGAGTCTAGGTCCAGGAGCAGAGATTTAAAAACTGAGACCATAAAGCTTCACGGAAGTGACCAGGTCATTAAACTTCGAGTTATTGCGTTTGCAGGTACACTAACATACTAGAAGACTTTGACTGTACACTATCCCTTACTTAAATAGTAACTGTTGAAATGATCAACTAGTTTTACTAGATAGGTGGCCTTAATTTTTTCTCTAAATTTTTTTTTTCTGCAGATGCCTCTTGAAGTTCCCAGCAGGGAGCTTTCCAACAGCGTACTTTCTCTCCAGCCGGAGCCAGAGGTGCCCCCGGAGCTCCCCCCTCCTCGCATGCGCTGCTGTTGATACTCCTCCTTCTTTCCAAAATGCTCCAATCCTCCAATGATGTTTACCCTGGGCATCTGGATTTACACCTTCCCACCACCAGAGGGTGGAATGCACCTCCACTGATGACTTCCTGTGACCAGGGGCCTGTGGACTCCATCTCATGTGGAGCATGATGTGGGTGAATTGTCAGTCATGCAGTGCCCAGAGTGAGAGAAGACTCTGGGAAACAACTAAAAGCCTCTGTTGTCTCCGTACTTCACACAAGTCCACTATTGTTAGGCATGTTCTCCATAGAATGTAGCCTTTAGGTTGCACATTCATCTATACACTCTTAAGCACATAAAACTATAACAGACTGGCCAACATATTCTGCTCCATCTCTGCACATATAGATGTGGATAACGTAACCGCGTATACACACCCTCCCCTTTACTCTACTACCCCACCCACTCTACCTCATATGCAGGCGGCCCAAGGTCGGGGTGTCCTACAGGTGCCTTCTAGGTAAATATCCCCCATGTTTTGATGCTGCACACACACACGTGGAGAAGACATAGGGTAGGTTGTACACAAGTCTCTTCTCACATCAGCAATAACACTTTATTTGTCCAGTTTTCATGCAGCTTCATAACTATTTCTACTGTAATTTTCCACACTGTAAGAATTGTAATGGTGTCTTTGTATTTTTGTAGCATTTGGAGGGTATGTGAAGGCTCCACTACTTCTCTTAAAGATTGACTAAGCACTCGTTACATCAAGTGTGTAATTGAGCCGCACAATATGCACAGAATATTGTATTGTATAATTATTTTGCTGCATACTATGATTATAATCCATGCAGTATATTGAAAATGATTATGGTCCTAATGCTCAACAGAACATAAGGTTGGCCTACATTTATGTTTAATCAAAATGAAAATTCATTCATAAAACCTCAGGAATGAAGTAAAATGTTTTGTAATTTTATTTGAGGGCTTAAATTGGGCATTGTAGCCTTTGGCAATATCAGTATTGCTAATTTTACTTGCGATTAAAGGAATAGTATGTCATAAAATCAAAATTTTCTACACCAGATGTAATTGATCAACCTTGACAGTTTTGGAGTCCAAAATGAGCTTTTTTTTTTAGAGTCTACTGTGGCTGACACAGTGTGATCAAATTAACCAAACACCTCAGTGTAGCTGCAGCTGCCACATTTTTACAGATCACTTTTTAAAGACTGCTTCAAGAGTTATGTTGATACTAAATACCTGATGTTTATATTCCATAAATATGTAATATAAAGAATCTGATCCACCATCAGTCCTCCTAGGCCCTGGTGTTGTGTAAAATGGTTTTGTTCTTTTTATTTATTATTTTTTATTTAAGTCTAAATCCACCACCTAACTAGACTTCTCGAATCACAATAATACTTGTACTTTAGTTTACAGCAGTCCATACTGGCTAGTATTATGCGGAGTAATGAAGCGAGAGGAACACATACTATTCATTTAATAGTGAGGCCAAATAGTGTGCTTTCTTTCACTCTGCCTCAGATGGCGGCCGCACCACCACGGATGGCTAAGCTGCACAGAAACAGTTTTTGAGTGACTGTTGACTGGTCCCTATATGCTTTTGACTGATTGACTAATTCTGAATGCAGCAGCTCATCTGGTCTTCAATGCACCAAAGTTCTCATACTACTCCACTGCTACCAACCCTTCACTGGCTACCTTACCTAACGCTCACCTACAAAGCCAATGATCAAACCATGGGCCACACTTTCCCCTCTTAGAGCCCGTCTGGACCCCCAGGTCTCAAAAATTAAGGCTCTTCTCAGTTCTTCCAGCTAGATGGTGGAATGAACTTCCCCTGGTCGTTAGAACAGCACAGTCTCAAGATGATTGAAGACCCATCTCTTCAAACAGCACCTTGGTCAATGGCTGCATGTCCCAGACAAACAAACCTTGTAAAGACTATCTTCTACTCTGGTTTGATTTTAGTGGATTAGCAGCTCATAAGGGTTTCCAGGAGTCCTGGAGAGACTTTCTTTATCTATAAAGCACCCTCTTCATTGCTCTGGAGAAGAGTGTCTGACAAACATGTAAATGTTACCAGCCTTAGCCTTGTATCTGCAGTTCTAAAAGAAACAAAGATGGATTTTAAAGAAACACATTTGGATTCCAAACACTGATTGATCAGCTACAAGTGGGTGGGAAAGTATATTGTGCGGTTCTGTTATATAAGTAATGTGCATTTGTCTGATGTTAATGCTTATAGACTTTCTCTAAGCCCTGAATTAAGAAGCCCTCCCTCCCCCATAATTGGTTTGGCATTCCAGACAAAGTGGATGTACATGTAATGAGACAAGAGCTTTTCACTGTAGCAAAAGTCCATAAGCTGTTGGTTTATGTGATGGATGGTCTGTTAGCAGATTTCTAGCGCCTGCATGTGTTTCAGAGTCTCAGTATTAGTGTTGTTTTGTTTGGGTTTCTTCTCATTCGCTCTCTCTTGTATGTAGAGTACAGAACAGCATACGGCATGTTTTTCCCCTGGAGTCCACACTTGTAGCTACTTCAGTCAAGCTGAAATGCTCAGATTTAGCAAAGCAGAGGATGTGCACATGATTACCAAGCACTAGTAACTTTGTTGGTGCTCTAGTGTAGTCCACTACCAGTGCTATTTTGTGGAGCAACAGAATGACTCAGATAGAGTTTCAGGGAGATAAGAGTCTTTGCTTTGGACCTGGAATTGAAAGGGCTACTTCTTCATGGACATTTACAGGTCTTGCCACTTCAACAGCAAGAGCCTGGACCTTTGTGGCTTTGCAGCTGAAGCATTCACCCATGTTGTTTGAGTAAATATTGATTAACGTTGACTGGTGAATAGTTTAGAAACTCTGTAATCCTTTGTGAAGCACGACTGAATGATCAAGAATCTATTGCTCCTTTTTTTTGGGAACTTCTTATTACAGTCCCCAGTTCCGCAGCAGTATTCTCGTAACCGTGCTTTTTAGGAATGTTCCAGTCCGATCTCAATCTACTGCACGTTACGTTTCCCTGTAATCACTTAAGAACACTTATTCTACACAAGCTTCTAATAGAAGTGAATGATGCAGACAATGTGCTAATTGAACGTATGCTACAGCTGCAGCAGATAAGAGACCAGGATGAACAGCACTGGAGCATTTCTATTAACGTTGGTCTGCCAAAATGTCACATTGCTTTTAGCATGACTCACCGTGTATGTTGAAGGATTACGTTCTGTAATCACGGGAAACGGAGCGTTCGTATTTGTATGTTCGTGCCCAAAAGTAGCATAATGCACAAGACTGAGTGGAGTGGGAAGAAGATTTGTTTATAGAGGTGTTGTTTTGTTATTAATGTTCTACCTGGAATGCTCGAATCAATGTGCACAAAGTTGAGTTATTCAACAACAAATTATCGAGGCCCCGGGAGCTCAGGTCAGGTCATGGATGGAAAACAAAATATCCAGAGTAGTTTTTGCAATATTTTTATTGCATTTAATATTTTAGTCCCGACAAATTTTAAATCCAACATTGAGTCTGCTAACAAAATGAAAACCTGTAATGCATATTATTTATCATATTTGATTTTATTCCTAATATTAATTTAGAAATTTAGCCCAGTATTAGTCGTTCTGTTATCAAATATGCAATTTTGTCCCTTCTGTTTACCGAAACTTTACCACAGCTTTTTACGCTATTGGAGAAACGGCGGCGTGCCTGGTTACGCCTGCTCATTGTATAGCGGTACATGGTTTTCTTCCACACAGCCCATGTGTTTCAGCTCTACCCCTATTAGAATGCCACGTTTGGTGTTCATTTTTAACATGTGATTTTTCTAACCATGGCTTTGTAAAGTATTATGAACCAGTGTAAAACTGACAGTATTTTGCTTATTTTTTTTGACAGATGTAGGGGACATGTACTAACCTTTTAATGTTCGCCAGCTTGTGCCATGTTATGAAGGAATTGTTGACGAAGGGCCTTCCATTATCATAAACTGCTTTTTAATTTACTTACACTCCGCTGATGTTTTTTCTGTCTTTTCTTTTTTGAGCACAGCACCCTTAAAGCTCAGTGAGTCGGATTTACTAAGCTATACAAAGGTTTCTGCCTGTATTGTCTGTTCCTTGGCCTTGTTTATAAAGGGAAAGAAAATCATTTAGGCTGAACTCCCTTGTTTAGACTGTTTTTTTTTTTTTTTTTTCTCAAAAAACATTTTTTGGTTTTATATATAAAATTTCATGGTCATTAGCTTAAGTAAGTGTAAGTGTAAGCAAGTGTAATGGTCAAAACTTCCCATAAACACACTCCTACACCTTGTGGAAAGCTTGCCCGGAAGAGTTACAGCTGTAACAGCTGCAAAGCATCGGCCAATGTCCTATTAGACCTCATGGATTAAGAATGAGGTGTCACTTAAGTTCATATTCATATAAAGGCAGATGAGCAAATACTTTTAGGAATATAGTG
>JBBIGC010000041.1:31739635-31766218 GCA_037576955.1 Lepidarchus adonis | reverse complement strand
TATTGCCAAGGCAGAAATTGACACCAAGGAAACGCAATGTATGTTTTTGGCGGCATCCGAATGAGCAGGCAACCAAACATATGTCATGAAAGCCCCTGTGGACGGTCAGATTTGCTCCAACATGCAGAAACACTATGGCCATTCAATCGGCACTCGCCTACCACCACAAATGTCAGAGAAATGCTTGATTCAGACACCTGTGTGAGCAAGTTCTAAAGTATACTAGTCCACAGAGATAGTCTGCATGTACATTAGGGGGTGTGAGTTAAAAAAATAACATATACATCCCCCAAATTACACATTTTGTTGATTTTCATCTTGAAAATAAGTAATCACCTTGGGTAGAAAAAAATTTTCTCCTGATTTTAGCAATTTTTTTTTTCCTCAATATGTTTAATACAGCAAGTAAACAGTAACAGTAAAACTCATCTTTTGCAGATGTATGTACTATTTTTACAAGTAATTCAACTGGTGGTACCAAAACTTTTGCATATGACTGTAATTAAACTCCGGTCTCTTGTCATTGCTTGTTCAGTATGAGCGGCTGGAGAGCATTCCAGAGGTGGAGGTGACAGTGGAGCGTGGAGAGGGAGAGACAGAGAGGGAGGATAAAGTACGTCCCCAGCCATCATGGGGCAATGTCTCTGAGCCGGGACCACTCCTACCATCTCCAGAACGATTCCAGTATCAGAAACAGGTAAGAATATTTTGTGAGTGTCAAGTTCTTCAATGAGAGGTCAGGTCACCAACTGATTTTTAAAGGTTTTATTAGACAGATAGAAAATTACAGTTAAAGGTTTTGTGGAAAGCAGATTCTCGGTTGGTAGGATCCCAAAAAGAGAGAGATAGAGAAAGGCGTGGAACTCCAAATGGAGTTTTGAAGTCTGAGCACACAGACTGAATTTTGTCAGGAGTCTTTATAGATTCAGGACTTGAATGGGTGTGTCCAGATTTCAGTTTGGAGAGTCGATCAGGTGATGTGACTTATGTTCGTACGTGTGTAAATCAATAATGATCTGTTTCGTCATTGAATGGCGGCAACAAAACGTTTTGTTTATGATAATGAAGCTTTTCCTTTTGTAGACTGAAAGATACAGCTTACAGTGAGTCAGAGTTACAATGTCAGAGGGCCTTACATGTTATGACCCCAGAATTACCAGTTCTGTCACCCTATAAACACAAAGTATTGCTGGGCAAGAAAGCTCACTCTAATGCTGGATAGTAACACCAAGTACAGTATATCTTCTAATAAGCCCGTCTTTTGTTTCAATTAACACCGGGTTTGAAGAGCTTTTACTTTCTACCTCCGTGTTTTAACAGAATTTATTCCCTAAAAGGTGTGAAACGGCTTAAAACAAACCTTTGATTTCTGAAGATAGTTATATGAATGTAACGTGTGTAATTACTCATTTCTGTCGTGATATCTGAGGGTTATTGACGGATATTAAGCGGCTCTGTTTAAACTTATCACGGCATTCTGTGCTAAACCACTCCCACAATAACAGCCATTCACAGACAAGTATCACCACCAATATTTTATCTTCTGTCAAAATAAATGTAAAGAAGCTGCATGACATTTTGTGTCCATAAATACAATCACCATTCCGTCTGCGAGGCAAATAATAACCCATCTCCAACAAACACCTGTCTCTATTAAACGCCGGGCTGTCCGAATAATTTTTTAATAAACGCCGGGGCTAAGAAAAGGGAAAAGAAAGCTTGTTGTGTACACATCCATTGGTCTCAGTGCTTGGGACATTTTTCCCAGCATGAGGTTAGAAACGGAGGCCTCTAACTCCAGCGATCCATGTTTGGGTAAAAGCAGAAAACACACACTCTGGTCCCATTCATTATTCATTAGGCCTAAGTGCTACATTTTGTATACAGCTTTGACGTTATATGTTTTGCAACCGTGAATTGTTATGTCAGTTGAGAGAGATTTCTTGGGTCTTACATAATCTAATCTGTACAGCAACATGTGCTGTATTAAACAGCCCAGTGATTTTTGAAGTGAATGATGATGGTCAGCTGGATAAGCTGTCTCTGCACTGTCCATCAGGGTTTGGTTTATTTTACTCTATCTTTGACATTGAGCTTTGCTTCAGCTCTCTTCTTTGTGCAGATATTAAGAAAAATACGTGTGGATTAAGTCCCAAGTCCCAAATGCACCACAGACAATCCAGACAAAGAGAAATGACTCGTTCACTCTCTTTTAACACTTTCACTACATTTTGTTGTGAATGTAGGCTAATCCAAAAACCAGTGCATCTATGGCAGATCCCATCAATGCTGCTCTTGTAAAGAAGGGGTTACATATACAACAGTATATTTAAAGTAATAGTTTGGCAAAGGATTCTACATATTTCTTTAAATTTCAGCTTAATTCAGTTTTTCAGTACACAAAAGAATTTGGAGTGGTTTGATGTGAAATGGTTTAATGTAAAGAAATTTACTGACTTTTATTTTATTTTGCACTGGAAGTGATGGGAACCTGAGGTCACAGTGTTTAGAATACAAACATGTAAATTTTATTTTCTATCCAAAACCATCACTGAACCTAAATGTGTCTTCTGACTGATGATGATAACAGGGACTATATTGCCTTGCAACCCCCTTCATGTAGATTAGCTCAAAAGTAAGGAAGCCAGTTCTTGAAGTTGATGTGCTGGAATCAGGATGGGTAGGTGTAAGGATCTGAGCCACATTGTTATGCAGTTGCAGTTTTGGAGCCTGGGGTGGAGTGTTGCCAGTATGCAGAAGTTAGTACCTGTCTGGTCCGAGTTTTTTTTTATAGCGATTTACAGATGGGTCATAACAAGCAAACCAAAAGCAACAGAGGCAAGGACACCCTCCCTAAACTGTAGGAAGAAACCTTGGGAGGAACCAAGCATCAGAAGGGGAGCCCATTCTCCTCTGGTCGATAGTGAATCATAATAATAGACAAAATAATATAATAATAAATACAAAAGTAATATCAGTTTAAGACATGCCCAAAAACGAATGCTGGCTATAGTAGAAATGTAATCAAGTATCAAAAAATATGGTCAATTTAGTGGGATCTTGTCGACAGGCTTTGCTTCAAACGCACAGTACACTGATGCATTCTCATGCAGACAGTCCCAGTGCAGGACTAAGCAGAGGCAGATTGATAGAGGACGCTAATAAGAGCACTTACAGGCACTACAGTATGAACAGGAGTGGACCGCTACGTCTGCAGCTGCTGTATGGCGGGCTGGCAGAAAACCGAGGGGTGTTAATTAAAAACCTCAGCAGAGGTAGAGTTAGTCATTGTATTCTAATTAACCTCCCAGCTCCCACGCTTTCCCTTGTTTCACACGTATAAACACTCATACACATAAATATACTTTCTCTGTACTTTCTCAGTACTATACGCACCCACCCAGCTGAAGCACTTGAGCAAACCCTTAGATGTCAAGGGCTCTGTTTTGCCACGTCTTGCAACTTTTATTTTGATTTCAGTTCAGGGCTCCAGGATAATTGGAGTCGAGAACTATTGCCACAAAGCACTGGGAGGTAACACACTAAAAAGATATGTTCTATATTCCCACAAGCTTTAAAAGTAATGTTATATCATCATAAGCATGCATAATGCAGAAAGGTCTGCTTCATAAGAAGCTTTTATTCAAATTGCACAACTAAGCTACATAGGCCCTCGAGTCACGTCAGGGTTCCTTCCTCCGAGTGCAACGTAAGTCGGAACTCACGCAAAAAGCTAACAGCAGTCTTTTTCGCAGTATTAACATAAAGCATTTAGTAGGTGTTCAACTGCATTCTAGTACCGTACATGTGCTGCCAACTGCCTCGCCCCGCTAGCCCCAGAAAGCAGCTCTTTCCACCTCTTATCACCCCATATCACCCACCTGTTTTCCCACACAAATTATAGCACGCATATAGCTAACACGAGACTTTCTCGCAGAATTACCAGCATTTAGTAGGCGTTCAACTGCATTCTACTATCGTATTTGTGCCTACTCGTGCTCTCACCGCTAGTCCCAGAAAGCAGTTCTCCTTTCACCTCTTTTCCGCCCTATTTTCCCACACCTGACACTACATAGTCCACAATGCATTGCTCCCCATGAAACACGCCAAATTCCACAACAACATGGAGTGTAAACACCATTCGTTTTTTCTTTTTTCAACTCGAGGACTCTCTGTATTTAAAACTTTTGGTAGCACTTAATAATGGAGTTTTCAATGTTATACTAGCGGGCTAATGCTAATGCTAATGATAGCAGTTTGGGCTTAAATGTAAATATTTGACAGTTGTAACAAACATGTAGGTAACATAATTTTTGTCTCATATGTTACAGTTTTACAGTTCCATCCATCAATAGATATTTAAATGTTGTTAATTGCCTGTTATCAGTCTTCTAAATAAATTTGGGCTTGAACTTTTAGCAATTTTGATAGAGAGACAGACAGCCAGGCAGATAGATTTTTAGAGTTTGTGACTGTAAATATTTCTGCATTCCATTTCCTTTTCCAAATCAGGCTGCATCATAGATTCCTACTTCATAATGTCTCTGAGTGTACAAAACCGGTTCAACAACAACATGTACACGCTACACTTTCAACAGATTTCTGTATGAGAGAAAATATTATTAAATTAAATTAAATTATTAAATGTCCTTATGGTTTGGTTTTACCTGGCTTTACCTGCGACTTAACACAGGATGTGCGTTTCTCTCTTGTTATCTTAGGTGGGAGACAGCAGGCGGGTACTGCACGCCCTGCGCTCGCTGCTGGAGGAGCTGAGGGCAGAGCTGCGGGAGGAGGCGCAGAGACGCTGCCAGCTGCAGCAGACACTGGCCAGTGAGAGAGCGACCTGGGAGATACAGCGCACCGAGCTGAGGAGCAGGGTAGCACAGGTGCTGAGCAATGGTAGCACACATACAGATTGGAGATTAAAAGGGTAGAGCAGGGGATCCCAACCCTGGTCCCAGAATAACCCTGGGTTACATAATAAAGAGCTTTTAGTGACAGAATTATGCCATGTTGAAGGGGGGTTGAACTCTGGTCCTTGAGGGTTATTGTCCTGCACAGTTTGATGATTTCCCTGCTCAGACACCCCAGCTCTAAAGGATTTGTCACTTTCAAAAACTTGAATGTAATTTGGCTATGGGGTGTGAAAACTTTTGAACTCAGATATGTGCCTCAATTTCTGTTTTATCTTGATTTGGTCTGTGGTAAAGAAGACTGGAAGCTTTTGGTCACCAGCAGTAAGTTGACGTCCATGAATAGTCGGCTATTTTTAAGTGACTTGGCTCAAAGTCATAGTCTATTAAAAGTGAGCATGTGTCTGAGTCAAACGTCTCACATACTGTAAGCCACTTTCTGTCTCACTGATCTGATAGGGAAAAAAACTGAGAATGTCTTTCTGCTTTTTTATAACAACACACAAAAAAAATAGCAATGTAAAAACAGACGATGGTGTGATACTTGTAAAATACCTGCTGCTTTCATTCATGGCTGTAGAGTCGCTATGAAAGATAAGAGTGTTATGGTCAACATGCATTTGGTCAGATCTGGGTATTAGAACCTGTGACCTTCTCAGGGGCAAAGTCCTAACCACTAGGCCACCACTGCCCACTGTACTAAAACATTGCTATAAAAATCACTTTAACCCATTAAATGGGGTCACAGGGTTTGTTAGTAACTATTTGCACCTAATCACTCAGCGTCACGCAGTGCTGTACGAGGGAGACGGCGTTGTGCCTTTTGTTCTATTTCGTTTGTGTTGCTTGTTTGGAAACTTCGTTATGGCTCCCAAGCGTAAGACAGACTCTACAGAAAAGGTCAGGAACTGTTTCACTTCATTACTGCTGTGTATGTGATCTATGTGTTTAATTTACCCGCATACTCGCCACTAATGAACTACAACTCCCAAAAAACAACTCTGTTTCCACCTCTTTTCTGCCCATATTACAAATTTTTCTGAAACTAGTAGTCCACATAGTCCACAATGCATTGCTCTGCATGAATCACGCCAAATTCCCACAAGAAACACCTGTGAGTGAGACTACTATGTTTAGTAGCTTTATGCTGCTACTTGTTCATGTTTAATAAATATATGCCATCATTACATGCACAAGTTTCAACTTATGGTGACATTCGTGTTGCATTCGTGAATTGCATTCAGAAGAACGGAACCCTGATGCAACTCGAGGACCCCCGTAATGATTAATGTTAATCTTTTTTTCTGACTAGACATTATGTAAAACACAAAATAAAAGCAAACTTCAGGCTGCCGGTTTAAACTAAGCCAGAACTTAACTTGATGAATAGGAAAATAATTTCAAGGGCATGGCTATGTTAAAAATCCCAGTGTATTCTTTTTGGGAAAAATAATAATGGGAGTTTAATCTCGTACTCCATTTATCCCTACAGCTCCCTATTATTTTGCAATTAAAGTTCTTGAAGATGCTGCCTTTACACTTACTAAAGTATATTAGACTGCCAAGCAATAACCTCTGTGTGTGTGTGTGTGTGTGTGTGTGTGTGTGTGTGTGTGTGTGTGTTTCCTCTCGTAGCTGGAGGACCCAAGAACATCAGGGTCAGGGGATGGGCCGGACTCATCCCTTCTGGAGCGCGAGAGGGAACGTGAGGAGCAGCAGAGGCTCCTGGCCGACAGCCACGGTCTGGCTCTGGAGCTGCGCTGGAAGCTGCAGCATGGGGAGTTACGCTGGAGCAGGGAGAGGAGCGAACTCCTCGAGAGGTTCGAGAGGGAGCGTCAGGAGTGGGACCGCAGTGTGCGTGATCTACGGCGAAAGATGGAGAAGGTCAGGGTTCGTGGGCTGTGGTCGATGTAATCGATCAGCCATGATGTGCGTTTTTAGTTCTGCACTGCAGCCATGAGCCTAAGGGAGCTAACAAGTAATGAAACTACCATGAAGCATCGAATGAACTGCAGGCTTATATAATCACACACATACAGCGTAATTAAATTATTCAGAACTAAGGGGATCGGGATGTCTACAACTATTAGCCATTTTATTTACAATCCAAACCAGCATTGCACCTACATGTGTGTTTTAACATATCAGTGCTGATGAGAAAATAGTGGTAAATCTGAAACCATTTTACAATCTTACAATTCATCTCTGCTACATTTTAGGCCAAATGTTTATCTCACAAATCAATCTCTCAAGCATATTCTTTACTATTTCATCTAATAACCTTCTATAAAGGAGCTTTGAGAGGCATTCATCTTTAAAGACGCCTGGTTCCTATCACCACCACTCTAAACTGTACTCATTCAGTATATCTCTTAGTGGCACATTTGCTACTATGAAATATTATGTTTACATCTAAATAAGTGCAGAAATGTTGAAAGAAAAAGGTGTAAATCTTTACCTCAGTCATTTATAGTTATAAATAATTTACATCTAATATTAATACACATACGCATTAAAGTAAATTTACTGTAATGGTTCTTTTTAGAATATAATTTTATGTCTGTTTGCATATTGGGATAAAAGATACCAGTTATCCATGTTCACATAGGTTTCTTCCGGGTGCTCTGGTTTCCTCCCACTGTCCAAAGACTTGTGGTTGATTGGCTGCTCTAAATTGCCCAAAGATGTGAATGGTTGTCTGACTCTGTCTTGCCCTGTGATGGGTTGGCCTTCAGCATTGTGCTCGTAGACAGCTGGGATCGGCTCTAGCTTCCCCACAACCTGAACTGGATACGCAGTTTGCAGAATGAATGAATGCAGTCATAACTCATTGTTTTACATCCCCAGAATCCATAAGATTTATTTTGAACATTTATTTCAGGTGTAAATCTTTAGCGAACTGCAACCAAACAAATATCTGCCTGAAAAGTAAACGTGATATCCTCCCGTCTGCTCTTTCTTCCACCTCATCGTCTTTTTCCTCTGCAGATGCAGCGGGAGCTTCCATTACGTCAACCTGAGGGGGTTCCTCTCACAGAAGGAGGCGTCCCACATGTCTTCTCTCCTCAGGACAGCCCTTGTAAGGCCCCCAGGTCTCCTCGGTCTCCACATGGATCTCCCTGCGCACCATCTCGCTCATACTCTGACTCAGAGGCCACTCTGGAAGCGAGGGGGGCCGGGAAGGTGTGGCCCAATGAGGGTCACCGACCCCCTGAGAGCCTTTTCCTGGATGCTCTGTCACTAGACCCACCCAATGCGGTTGAGGTGCCCCCTCCATCCAGACTGGAGAGCGAGAAGAGGTTCCCTTGCCTAAATGAGGTAAGAACAGTTCATAAAGTTCATAAAAATATTGTTTATTACTTGTTTGCTTTGTTTGACATTATATTTTAAATGTAATATTTTAACCTTATAAATTACATACATTCAAAATTATATATATAATATTCTTTATTACAAAGTTATACCTTGATTTAAATTCATTAAAAATGTTTGTACACGTTTCAATCAAGTACGTTTTGTCATTTGTTTTTGTGTACTTACTTACTTTAAAAAAGTAAAATCATGTTTTGTTGTGAAAATAACTTCGCAAAAGCCTTTCCCAGGAACAAACTTGAATTTTCTTTCTTGTTTAATGTGCAGTTTACATGCTTCTTCTTTATATGTTGAATTTAACAAACTGGAAAAAGTCAAATATACAAAATAGCATTCATGTCTGTGCCATAACTTTTGTACATACAGCATTTATATTTTTCCTCATTATGCTTATTTTCATTTGTAAATTAAAAAAAGCAGTTGTGCCCTTTTTTAGAAAATAATATGCAATGATTTATAATGCACTTGATTTTGGTTCTGTAGTGACAGTGATATGTATGCACTTCTGACATACCAACACCAAAAATGACAAAAATTTTCAGCAAAATAAGACTAATGATTTATGAAATGTCTTCTGTTTGTCAACACACATGGTATTGATTGAAAGTTTAAGATCCACGGTTTTACCTGAACTTTCAATGGGCTTCAGTTACAAAGAATGTTTCAGTTACAAAAGAAGTTTTTGTTTTGCTGGAAAAAATTAACACTGTTAAAGATCAACTGATATTGCTCATAATGCTTCCAGTACTGTATGTGCTGCATGTGTGTAAACTCTTTGTAAAACCTTTGTTACAGGCACTGAATGAAATCTCAGAGAGAGCAGATCCCACACTGTATCCTGAGGAAGAGCTAAGCAGTGGCAGCCTCCTCAGGTATTCTGTGTGTGTGTGTGTGTGTGTGTGTGTGTGTGTGTGTGTGTGTGTGTGTGTGTGTGTGTGTGTGTGTAGAGAACAGTCATCATTGGGCTACGACATATTTCACCCTAAGAATAGACCTCAATTACACGTGGGCATCGTCTGATGAAATGATCTCCTGGCCAAGGCAACAGTCAGTGCTAGATTCACCGATCAGCACAATATGTGTAAGATCCTTTAAGTTTCTGGCATATTCCACATATTTTGAAAAGATGAAATTGTAATGGTAATTGCAATGCTCAATGTTACCAGATGCCAGCCATCAAAGAAAACTGGATAAGGCGTCCAACCCTAGGAAACTTGCCAGTTTGCCATACCCATTTTGAGAGAGTCTGTGTGCTTTTCTTCTCATGCAGGGTTTTTTTTTCTTTTCTTTTCTTCTTTTTTTGTGCTACAACTTGGTGTGAAGCTATATCTTGTTTGAGAATTTGGCAACAAAGAGGCGACACCCGAGGCTTTTTCTTTTGGAGTACTTTCACTGATCACCCTTAAAACTACATGGACAATTCCTGTGTAATATGGACTCCTGAATCACAGGTTTACACATAAACCTAGTTATTCACAGCTGTTTTGTATATGTGAAGCCAATTCTTTATGTGTGTGTTGAATTATTGATGTGGTGTTCTGGTGTTTGTAAATATAGACATGGTTACTGAACATACCCTCCCTTGGTTTAATGTCTTGGTTCATACGAAAGCTGTGGGACCATTACATTAATGATACTAATGGAAAAGGAAAACACAAGGAAAAGAAAACACAACTATACGTATAATTGGAGGGTTAAAAAAATGCATTGTCACTTTAATTTTTGCTTTATTAAGTGGTGGGCTTTACAATTATAAGAAACATCACTGCTATGCTATTGGCCTGGCTTAATTAAAAAACTCAAATACAAAATTTGAGGCCTAAATACATGTTATCAGGAAAGATGTTAAAGAAGTTTTTTAAAGATAACAAGAAGCACAATAAATTATAGCTGGATTAGTTTAGGCACCCACATCACCTCACTGGTCATTAGAGCTAAAAGAGCAAAAATGCCTGAAACAATGTGTTTGGGAATGCTTTCAACGATCAGATCAATGCTCAGTGCAACATTTACAATAAAAAGCTGGAATGAAGACACGATTTGATGAAATATAGAAGTACTGGGGTCCTTGAGTTACATCAGGGTTCGGTTCCTCTGAGTGTGTCATAACTCAAATTTGACGTGAGTCAGAACTCTTGCATGTAATGATGCTGCAGAGGCTTTATTAACAGCACTGTGCTTTATTAACAGCCAGCAACATGTATGAACAGTCTCATATTACAGTAAAGCATTTAGGAAACATTGCTCCAGATAGAAATGCTCTTTTTAATGCTTCAACATTAACCATAGCAGTAAAAAAGCACTGAAGAATTTTGACACAAGTTGATAGATAAGCATCTACATGGGTTAGTCCATCAGAGGGAGACAGCCTCATTTACACTGTCAGTTAAATGTGACCCAATTCCGTTTTTTGCTCATATGTGACACAGATCGGATCTGTCCCATGACAGTGTAAACAGGGAAAAAACGCATGCATTCAGATATGTTGACATCGGATTCAGGCCTCATTCATATGTGGAAATAAATCCAATTTAAATCCGATATGTGCCGATGCGACTGTACTGTAAACAGGCAGTTCAGATTTTCGCAGGCGATGCGTCTGTACGTCATTAACTGTGACAATTTAGTACTTCATCGCAGTTTGATGACGTCGTGTGGAAGCAAACACAAACATGGAGTCCATCATGGCTACTGTGTGGTGTAACAACGGCCCTTTGCTATAGCAACTGTAAACAGGCGGATCGGATATGGGTCACACTTTAAAACACGTGTAAACAGAAGGTCAAAAAATCAGATATAGGCAGCAAATCGGAACTGAGCATCAAGACCTGCAGTGTAAATGAGGCCTAACTCACCCAAGGCCCTTTTCAGAGCATTTTATTATATTTACATTCACTTTCATAAAAAAACAAAAAAAAGGGCAGCATTGTAAACACAAATCATCGTAAGGCGAGTGCACCCCATGTGCTTTTATTTAGATGTGATATTAAATATTATTTTTGCTCCTGCAGTTTTACAACTGCCCTCTTTAGACAATATACAAATGTAATTCAGTTTACATTCCTACCCACAAGCTCCTCACTAGGGCTTTCAGGTTTGTGGTGTAATGGCAGTGTTCCTCAGATGAACAGAAGCATCATAAAGTAATGCAATGCTCTTTGTGTGCCAGATGTTCATGTGAGCACAGTTCAGTTATTGAGGCTACTTTTCCCTGGAGATAAAAAGCTTTCAGAAAGGATATGGCCCAGATAATCTGAGCCGACTGGCCTAATGTTTAATCACGTTCTATATAATGACTCACACTTCACATCGTTCATTTGCGTAGTGAATCAGTCTGAGTTTCATTCTCAGCTGGGCCATGTGCTGGTCATTTTCACTGGGAGAAGAGGTTTTCTTCCCTGACTGTCCCATTGGTGTGCAGTGTTCCCCACCGGCCAGGCGTCCACACCATACTGCACAGTCAAGCGCTAAGCTTTTCTGCCATCCCATGTGCTCAGCAACTCACCACTGAAGGAGGAGTATGACTCTCCAGATTGAAAGTGCTGTCTTTCTATAAAGCTGGAGATAAACGAGTTATACAATAGAAAGATTTACTGAAATGTGCCGTAGCTCTTTCAAAAATTGGACTCAAAGGTGTGGAATTCACTTTTTCGTCTATTCATGCTGTACATTTTCTCCTGATGTTTTCACTCTAATGTGAAATCATGTAGAAAAAAGTTCTGTTTGATTGTCTTGTGTTGGTACAACATAAAGTTATTGTTCTGTGTCAGTTAACTAGTGTATTGCAAGTTGGTGATAACTATGTAAATGTAAAGGGTAAAGTGTATGGTGACGTAGTCCTAACTTTAAGCCTGACACTGTAGGTTCATAACCATTTGCGCTGACCACTGTTATTTAAGTTGATTACAGCTTTTGTTAACTTTTACATAACAATAAATATGAAGCAAATGTATATTTATTAAGCAGAAAATGCATTTGTTGATATACGTCGTGGATTTAGGAAAACTGCCAAAGTGGTCATTTCTGACATGATGCTATAACACCATTGGGGGCAGCAGTGAGTAAAATGTTTTCACGCTTCCATTGTCAGCTACAACGTATCAACAGCAAGGAAGTCAGCCAGTTCATTGGCTATTTTGGCCATTTTACACCAAAGACAATGAAATTATGAATCGTAGTTATTTTTATACAAAATGAATTCTCTAAACTGGTTAAAACCTTATAGAGTTGTATAATTACATGATACATTGAATGTCCGTACCTGACTGTCTGAATCTAACAAATGTGTTTAAAAGAATCAACGAATTGTGAGGTATATTTGTGGGGACTAAAATTTATCAGGACAGCACCATTTGTGTTACAGTTTGAGTGATTATTCTGGACATAGGAGGCTGATGTCTAACCCACACAAAAACGAGTTAAATCACATGTGCTTGAATAGCGAAGTCTGCGTGAAACCATCCCCCCAGACGTCCTTACTTTAGAATACTGATCTTCCCCTTTAAAGAAAAAAGTAGATGCGCTAACCTTGTTCTGTCAAACTGTCTCCACAGGGCAAAGTCTGTCTGCTCCATGAGTGACTTCCAGCGCTTGATGGACAGTTCTCCCTTCCTGCCAGACAAGAGCAAGTCCGGTGAGCACGGACGGGATGAGGTAACCCCACCCCTCTCCCCGGATGATCTTAAATACATCGAGGAGTTTAACAACAAAGGCTGGGACCTCCCTGCCGCCGCCCTTGCCTCCTGTCCCATCCCTGGCCCAGCACTCCCCCCAACTGTGGTGGAGGCATGGGCGGAGAGGGCGGACTCCCGCAGACCCCCTGACTCTGCTTTAGAAGCCTTCCAGCCGGCTTCCTGGTTCTTGACCACCAGCGCCACCTTGACCACCAACACCATGAGTAGCCCGGAACACTGCCAGAGGTTACCTCTGAGGAGTGCCTCTGGATCAGAACACTTTGGAGTGCGTATTCTGCACAGCCCTACTAGGGGCGAGAGGGCGTCCCCTGCACCTTCAGAGCAGGAATACATGTTCTCCAAAGTAGCCAAGGCAGGAGAGGGAGATGATGTTTTTGGAAGCAGGTGGCCTTGTGACTTGAGAGGACACCATCTGGAGGCGGGACTGGGTTATTCATCCTCGCTGGAGCTGGAGCTGTCCCGCAACCTCAGTGACGACATGAAGGAGGTGGCCTTTTCTGTCCGCAATGCTATCCGCTCCGGCCCCTCTGGCCAGCTGCGGGATGCGTCCTGTCAGACCAATGGCTTCACCACGCGCGGGACGCAGACCACGCAGACCATCAGTGTGGGCCTGCAGACGGAGGCCCTTCGCGCCCTCAGCAGTCCGCACCGCTGCCTCACACCAAAAGGGGGAGGCTCTACGCCAGTCTCCTCACCTTCACGCAGCCTCAGGAAGGTGCAGTACTCACCTGCGTCACAGGCCAAATTCGAGCGCACCTGCTGCTCGCCAAAATATGGCTCACCCAAGCTTCAGCGCAAACCTTCCTCCGCCGCCCCTGTAGCTAAACCCGAGGTACCCAGCGGCCCGGCCCGAGCCCCAACACCTACCGTCGCCTCCCAGCCCACTAAGGGCAACAGCGAGTCAGCCTGGGCCCGCTCCACCACTACCCGGGACAGCCCTGTCCACACCACCATTAACGATGGTCTGTCCAGCCTCTTCAACATCATTGACCACACCCCCGTCACCTATGACCCACAGCAAAAGTTCAACAGATCGCCCAGCCGCTCCAGGCCCGTGGACAGTGCAGGCAGTTACGGGCCAGCACAGGAGTTGATGAGAGCGTCCCGGGGTCGCTCACCAAGCCCAGTGCAGCTGATAGTCGAATCGCAGGACGAGAAGACCCCCGAGACCCTCAGCATCAGACAGGACCTGTCAGCTCCACCTGGTTACACATTAGCGGAGAATGCTGCACGGATACTGAATAAGAAGCTACTGGAGCAGGGCTTCAGGGACGAGAAGAGACTGCCCAGCTCTGGCGGGACGTCCCAGGGCAGGACCGGAGATATGGACAAACCTGCATGCATTGAGGTAAAAAAAAAAGCAACAATAAAAAAAAAACATGAATATTTTCTTTCAGGCTCACTTCTGATTCCTTTAGCCCCTTAAACACTTGTCATTATCCACTGCAATGTACCATAAGTGCTATAAGTGATTCAGTAACTATGAGTTAGGGTTCATATAAAGGCCTTTGTAGTTTAAGGGGTTAATTTTTTGTTAAAGCACCATGGGAGAATGCCAGTGGCCTGTAGCTAGGTCGGCTGCTTTGATCCCATCATGCGGATGGTGTAGACTCCATATTTTGATGGATCTAAATTGCATGCCTTTGTGTGCCTCTGATTGAAAAGCATGGGACATCAATGCTGTGCTGCAGCTTAACAATTAGGAATCTGCCGCTCATCATTTTATTGCTGCGCACTTGTGCTCATCTGCCTACAGGAAACTCTTAATGCTTTGAATTTATAGTGCCTTGTTTATAGGAACTGTATAGCAACTGTTGGTGTTGAGTAAAGTCCATTTGGAAGACTAACACACTAAGTGAATGTGACACATTGTTTTTAAATATGATATATAGTATCATAATCCAGTGACCCATTTATAATCACTTTTAAAATAATTTCACATAATTGTTTTTATATATTAATGCAGAATGGCAGATGGTAACAAATGGAGAATTGACCTTTCCGTCATGGCGTTTAGTGACTGTTTTAAAAGATAATGGATCATTGCTATAAGTATCAGGCATTAACATTTAGTCTGGGCGTTAGGTTGAGTGATGGAGTCTAATCTTTAAAAAGCCTGTCAGTAAGTTTGATGCTTGACAGAAGGGAGTATGGTAACTGAAAACATAATCACTTCTAGAGGGGATTAAGGCCTAAAACATTACGTAGATAACAGATACAATAGATACAAAGAGCAGATGAATGTCTGTAGTGAAACTAGCACATGTCAGGGTTCAGATTGAAATTCTTTACTTGGTAAAAATAGAACAGTATAGAAAACATAGGTGAATTTGAACACTACAGTGATTAGATTTAGCTTTAGTAAAGAGAAAAATTTGAAAAGTTCTATAAAGCCCCACAGATTTATCCAATATGGTTCAATATATGCAGCATATAATAAATATTCCTGTGTAATGTGAGAAAAATAGATCTGTATACTCCGACGGTTCATTCTATTGCAGGCCAAGATCATAACTGGTAACGAACATAAACTATAGCGCAAGAATATTTACGTTGTAATAAAATTAGACCTTTTAGTGAAGGCAATTAATGGGCAATCTGAAAACACCTGTTTTAATATAGTAACTGAAAAATGAAAATAATATATTAACTTAAATATATTAACAAAGGTTCAAGCCTTCCCTCAACATGCTAAAATATTTAAGACTTAAAAAATTTAACTGTCACACATAAGAACATGCACTCAGTATGAGTAGATTTTATAGGTTATTAGGATTTGTAGCTTCTCAAAATAAAATTTAAGTGGATTTTCAGCACAACTCAATGGCCAAACTGTGGTTTGGTGTGAAACAGTGTATTGTTGAGACTTGCTGATTGAGAGGTCTTCACGATGGTGGTTCTGGGAAAGTCTATAGTCCAAGTCTACAACTGTCCCAAATTAACCCTGGACATAAAGGTCTTTAGATGTCGACAATGGTAAAATAGTGATCGATCCAAAATAAGATAAGATAAGATAAGATAAGATAAGATAAGATAAGATAAGATAAGATAAGATAAACCTTTATTGTCCCACAAGTGGGAAATTCCACATCGTTACAGCAGCAGGACAGCAAACAGAGTACTAAGAAAAACAGTAAGTAAGAAGTTGCTTAAGAAGTTACAGGTAAGATAAAGTAAGGCAAAAATAGAATAAAGTAATAAAGTAATTTACTATTACAAAAAATATAAGAAGTATTTACACAAATAAATAAGGCAAATGTAAGACTGTAAGAGTGAAGAGTGTAAAAATTGTCGACAGTGCAGGGAGACAGGAAATATTGCACAGATGAATATTGATCAAATTAGATGCTTTCTTAATTAAATTAATATGATGTAGTATCTGACAACGCTGTACATGTTTTTCTCTGATCTACAGGAATTAAAAAACACATTTTATGCTATACTATGCTAAAATATTCTCAGACATCAGTCTATGTGTTTGTAACTAATCTACTAAAAGCCACCAATCACTACACAGTGAAGAAATTTGACTCTGTAGAAAAGAACATTTCATATCAAACTGCTCTCAACGACTTGACTAATGTTTAACAATGCAGAACTTGTATTAATTGGTGGAATTTACCTTTACAATCACTGTCTGTATTGATGGGGCCTAATACACAGTAGCACTTAGTGTGTTTTTCCTCTAAATGGACAGTAAGGATGGTCATTCCAACCCCCTCGCCCCTTTTACAGGTCCCACAGAGAGAGGAGTGGACCTCCTGTAGTCTGCAGTGATCTTTCGTCATGGAGCCTTATCACACAGGCCCTTTTTGCCAGTCATCTCCTGTATCTGATGCGATTGTGTTTTGTGCTGATGAGTGTTTTCCCCTGTCTCCCTCTCCGGGTTGCCTCCAGAACCATACTGTCTTACTCACTGCACCCTGGGGACTATAATGGCGCTCGCGCGCACACGCCTTGCTGTAAGTTCCTCTTCTATGACATTTGACCTCATAGTGACCTCACCTGTGTCACACCGCACTGCGTTGTACGGACCTCACAGCCGTACCACTCGACCACTGCATGCCACGCGTCATTCTCACAGGGAATGGGGCTCATTGCCAGGTGTTGTGGGAAACGTGTGTGAAGATTTTATGTCTCTTTTTTTAACATCCTTCTGTAGGTGCGAGCATGCGCATCGTTGTCTGATCAGTTAATTTCATCAAGAACTGAAACTCTTTATCCAAAAAGCTAGCAGTGCAAAGCCCATCATTTGTTCACTGACAGTACCAAGCAAAAGTTTGGACACACCTGACTGGGTGTATGTTTTTAGTCAATGTAAAGACATTTTTAAGGCTTAGGCGTAGAGAAACTGACGTGTTAAAGCTAATGTGAACTTCCAAAAATGTAAAATGGCCTAATATTCTATGGTTTTGTGTTGTATTATGAGGTTCTTTTGTGTTTTTTTGTCATCATTTTCACCATTCATTCCTTAACCTATTAGAACTAGACAGACTTCTTTGCTGTGCTTTAAATGACCTCTATCCTGACTGACTGTCCTGCATTGTGCCTAAAACAAATAGCACTGTAGACTGAAACACTCCTGTAGTAAACGCTGATCTGTAATCACCCACCGCGTTTTCCGTACACTAATCCTCTCTTAATATCACCTGGGCTCCGCCCTCCTGCAGTGAATCATACTGTAAGTTCCTTTTCATATCAAAACTGTTTTGTCGTCGAATGCTATGGAGAAATGGAGAAAGTCTAAATAAAATTTCTTTGTCTACATTTAGCCCTTTTGTTGTTACCGTTTCCCGTTTTTCGCCGTGACCGTCTCCAGCGGACTTTCTATTTGTTTAATTGTTTGCCGCGAAGTCTCTGTCGGTGTCGCTATCTTTCTACCTACTTCTAATTAACCTTACACATCGCCTAATGTCTATGCCACTCGTTATATTCGCCTTTTTTTTCACTCTGCAAGGAGCACATTTCCTCCCCCCGGTCCCATGACAAGCCCTTGGCTCATTGGGGCTCAGACCCGGATTCTATAAACTCTGTAAAGCTGCTTTGTGTCAACGTCAGTTGTAAAAAGCGCTGTATAAATAAAAAAAATTGACTTGACTTGACAACAAAAAGTAAAGGTCATTTGATTTAGCATCAAGTTCTCTGCAGTAACAAACGCAAAAGAACATTCAAGTGAAGAAGCCACACAACATTTTGTGCTGTAAATACCATCACCATTCTGTCTGTGAGGAGAATAATAGCCCGTCTCCATTAAACTCCTGCCTCCATTAAACACTGGGGCATCCAAATATGTTTTTATTAGCCCAGTAGCCCAGGCCACTATTGGAAGATATTCATTATGTAAGTTTTCATCATAGGCGATCCCTCATAAAACGGCACTGAGGGAATTATTAATCATTTAAAATAGAAGTTGATTACGAGATAGATTTTACAAGATAGTTTAACATGTTAAATCACAGCACATGTGTTATTTCATAGATTTGGTGTCTTTTTGGTGTCACTGTTGTCTCAGAAAATGAAAAAAAGAAAGAGAGAAAGAAAGAAAACTTTGTCCAAACTTTTGAATACTGTTGTCTCCGGTTGCTGTTTGCAGACCGTAAAAACACTGATAGCTTTTTGGATGTTCTGGATGTTTTCATAGGTGATTAATATCACATTGTGTTTCTAATAGGTCCTGCTATGTGTCTGTTGTTGTTTTTTATTTCACTCCATTTTCAGTCCTTAACTCTTTTGCAGTTTTTTCAGTGGGGGCCATGTTAAGCCATGAATTAAAAACACAGCTTTGTAAATGACCTCCTCAGTCCCACTGACGAAGGTTATGCACTAACACTTTCTGCTCTCTCTCTGTCTCTCCTTCTACCCTTTCTTGCTCTCCATCATCTGTCTGTCCTGTATTAACGGAGTGTCCCAGGGGGACGCGTGTGTATCGTCGTTGCATGCTAATAGCAGGGGGCTGTGCTAAAAAGCGTGGTTTTCTTACTTGTAATTCCACCTGCTTGCCCTGTGCTTCACGGTTTTATGTCTAATGCACATTTAATTATAAAGGAGCCGCTCTTGGGAGACTGTAATGCTAATGCTAGCCCTCATTATCAACTTTGAATGAGGTTGTAATGAGTTCAAAGCATTCGTTCATGACTGCTTGGCAAGTGCTATGCTGTGTTTGCATCTGCATCACTGCTTCCTGTGGGATCCACTAGCTCAATACAGATATCTCCTCATTACTTCTAATGTATCAGTCATCCTGCAGGTGTTGTAGCAAGGCAAGGATCCACAGGTCGCGCATTTTGTCATAGTCTCATTAAACTTCAAAGTCCTGCTTAAGAAATCGAATCTCAGCAGTGGTCTCATTAGGAGTATCACATATTACACATCTGTTTGAAGTTGGCAAATCAGTACAATAAAAAATACATGCTGATTGAAAAAACATTGATTTTGAACTTTAAACAGATGCAACATGCATCGTAGTTCAAATAATTTAGATTCTAATATATATATATAATATATATATAATTCCATGTAAATTATTTGTCTCTTTGAAGACCATTGGCATCAGTCTCACATTTCTGTGTCAGTCAGTAACATAGTTTCAGCCTCTACAGCGTTTGTAAGAGGCAGATTGGATGCTGGGATGCATGCAGTGAGATCGGTCTAGTCACACTTTAGTGTCTCAGAGGAAGTGTGTTTCTGTGTAACTGGTGTGTATTTTTAGAAGCAGATTATGCATCGTGTATTAGATTTCACCAGCCCTCGGACGAAACAGAGTGCCTGAAGAAACACACTAATTATAAGGGAGAGATATAGAGAGAGGAAGAGTGTAAGAGCATAATGAAAGTCAGTCCATCTTCACTTGGAATAGATAATTATACATGGGAAACTGGGGAATTTGTTTGAAGTGATCTGTTCATGCTCCTCCCACAAACATAGCTACTCTTACATCATAGCTACTATAGCTAGACTGGACCAGCTGCACAATACTGGCAAAAACTGCACTGACCCTAATGTGAAATTGTAGTGCACATTTTTTTGTCTGTAAAAGGTCACACTGTTATAATAAATGTTTCTTTTTTGGGGCTTTTTCCCTCCGTTTTTTCTAGTCATGAGTTTTATTTAGGGAAATATTAGGTGAAACCTAATAAACAGCGTATGGAATGGCAGCCCGACACATTATGCTTAGTAACCAAGCTTAAGTTCAGGAAAATTACTTTTTAGGGAAAAATTATTCATTTAAAATAGTGAGATTTAAATTACAATGTTATAAAAAATGCTATTAGATTGATTTAGATAATGATTGTTTAGTGCTAGTTTTGCTAGCTAGCTAAGGTAGCTTAGCCTACACAACAAGCTAAAGTAGCTTGACTAAAGTTCCCTTTTGGGATTTCTGTCACTGATAGAGCCAGAGTGTGAGCAGTGTGGAGCAGCTTTAAAAAGCTGCAGTGCTTCCCCCTTACTCCTAGATCATTCTGATAGCACTCGCAGCCAATTTCCCATTCTCCTTATCTTCTTCCACCATCAGTGTTAGGGTAGTTCCTCATAAAAGGTAATCCATTACAAATGACTGTTTACTTCCCTTACTCATCCCCTGTCCTTGAAATTCAGTGACTAGGTTCAGGTGTGTTTTGAGCTTATGGATTGGCTTGAGAATAATGAGTCCTCAAAAGAAATGCAACTTCAGTAACTTCATCAAAATGAGCAAATGTGTATTTACCAGATCCTATTCACTTTAAATGCCAACATTTAAAAAGTCAAATATATTTCCCTCAAACTATATTGTTAGAACCAAACTACTCAGTTAAGCTACTGATGAAGCGGACCCGAATCTGTCCAAAAAACGAACTTTTCACATACAGAACGTATATCATTTAAAATTCATTTCAAGATCTTGATGCACTACCATTTTTCATCGTTTTTCTGTAAAGCTGGTCCAAGATTCTGATAGGTCAGTTGCAGTATGTCACATGTATGTTCAGGTATCTTTATGGCTCTGTGTGTATGTGTGTTTGTTTGTGTGCATTTGTCTCTCCTCTATGAAGGACCTACCGCGGTCACCAGTGGCCCCTCCCCTGGATTCCTGCTTCCTAAGACCGGCCCGTCCTGCCAACCGACGCCCCCCGTCCCGTTGGGCCACACGCTCCCCTTCCTCCTCACCCAAACACAACGAACGCACAGTGAGGTTCCTCTTCCCTTCGCCCACCAAACCTACTCAGACCATCCCAGAGATGGAGGAGCCAAGTCAGGAACTACCTCAGCCCCTCGCCTGAGGACGTCCTGCACCAGCCAAGCCCTTCTCTTCTACACTCTCAAAACAGATGTAAAGAAAGAAAGCAGTGTTTTACTTGTAAGCTTGTTTCTGTTTCACACAAACTTGAAAGGGAATCCTCTAGTGATTGTAAACCTAATCTGTATCTGCCACATTTTTGGCATAGACGATCATTTTGATGGACTTTCTTGTACTTAGTAAAAGTACTTAAGACCCGCTGACTCCCCAATTACAAAAGCCACTGGCCAGTTGGTTCAATAGCTGTTTCTGCTGAGTTTCTGTGCATACGTTTTGCAATAAAATGGATTAAGCTTGCGTTTCAGTAAAAAATTTAATTTAAAATTTTTTTTCATGGCCCAGTGGTTCATAAACCAGTCTTTAGGATTCCCTAGTGAATTCAGATTGTTTTTCCGGCCTGAGCTGAAACACATAGGGATTCCCTGGGGGTCTATCAGGACTGGTTTAAAAAACTTTGCTATAACCTACATCTTGAAAGCATTAAATTGTTTCTTGTTAAAAAAAATAATTCCAAAGAAACGGTTACTGAGTCACACTTAATAGAAGGCAGCTGCTTCAGCGTTTTAGCAAGTTTCCTTACTTTTCTAGGTGCAGGGTAAGCCATCACAGTTATTGTCTGTGTGGAGTATTCCTTTATGGTTGACACAGTTTTTCATAACACATAACATGTTCTCTTTTTAACACAGTGAACACGTCCAGACTGTGTTCTCATTACACAGCCTGGGCCAGAGATGTGTTAAAACATTGGTAACGTGTGTTGTTAAAGAACACATCCTTTTTTAGAGTGCACTTTCTTTCCTTCTCTCTTCTCCTCATCTTTTACTTCTCTCGCCATTCCTTCTCTCCTCCCACCACACTGTCCAGCCTGACCACACAAACACCACCAGTGTTGAAGTGTTAGAACCTTTCAGCCCTTCTAGAAGCCTTCTGGAACCTGGAACGGAAGGGTGGGGTTCCACCAGCACCAGCCAATCAGAGGAAGACGTCGTTCTAGAACTTTCTGTGAGAATTCAAGGACCTGGAATGTACCTGATGCAAAAGAACAGAAACTAATTCCATCAGAGGTGCCTAAAACCCACTTGATTTCTCAACCGTCCCATATATGTGTGTGTCTAATGTATATGTATGCAATACATACAAATTTATATGTGTCTGTCATGTTATAGACCACAGACTTTTTCTGCGATGTTCCAGATCAAAAAATAGTAATAAGATTTGTCTAAACTGAATACGTTTATGTATGTTCTTTGAATTTTTTCATGCACATCATTTGTTCTTTTACGTCCCGTGTACATCCATGACAAAATGTATTTTCTTATTTTTGAACATACCATTTATTTTTTGTTCATCCTACCCTTCAGAGCTTGAATATATTTGAGGGAAAAAGAGAAAAAAGACTTGTTCTATTTATTTTGTGAATTATTACCAAGAAAAGGAGTCAAGAAAGGAGAAAAGAAAACTTAGTTTCACTGAGTCAGGGATACATGATACATGATGTCAACCACACTGGTGTATTTATTACTCAAAATGTAAAGCTGAATGTTTAATGCAAACCCAACAGGAAGGTAAACGGCAACTGATTATCCTTATGCATATTTTTGGAAGGCAATTGTGCAAATATCATATTTGATCTGCATGCCTTTTGAACCCTAGCACTTTAGTGCATGATATCAAACGCTGTTGTATCTTGTGCTATCTCTATAACATGAGCCAGCCCTATATACACACATACACTGACACCACGCACAGTGTGTGATGGGGGCTCGGTTAATCTGTAATTTTGTTGTCACCAAATTTGCATTGACGCGTTAGAACACTTTTTATGTCGATTACTGTATCTATTACCTTGTCTTTGTATAGCTGTTTTAATTATCAAAATAAAATGTTTTTTTTGTTTGGAGGAAAAATGGGATTGTTAAAAAATGAATGTTTTAAATGAACTCAGTGTCTAAAGTCTAATGATATAGAGTCTGTTAAATTGGTAATAAAATGAATGTGTATTTACAAAAAACACTGCTCTTTATTGAGTGTTACGTTGGATTTGATAGATATAGCACTTAGTATTTAGACAGAGAGAGTGGTAGGTGGAGGTCCACGCGGTGGTGCTTCCAGGGTGGATTGGTTCAGTTCTCTCCCTCATCTGGCTCCCGGGAAACATGTAATGAGACAAGACACAAGGGTAAGTAAATGATAAAGTGTAAGCACTGGGAATAAGGAAAAAGAGAGAGAACATGGCGGAAGAAACACACAGTAGTAAGGTGGCTCAGGTCACTGGCTATTAGCATAAGCAAGTGGAAGGTCCTGAGCACACGTCTTTCGGTTGAGGCACCTTTAAAGTCACGTTGTTTATCAACAACCGTGAAAGCTGAAAGTCTGCAGAACTGGCCATTTGGAAAGTAGCAAACATGGCACATTGAAAAGGGGAAGAAAGTTTTATTCTCTGAGAAAATATTTAACCTTGATGGTCCTGATGGATTCCAATGTTACTGCATGACAAACAGATCCCATCTGAGATGTTTTCTGTGCTCCACAGTGGAGGGAGCACCATAATGGACTGGAGTGCTTTTTCCTTCAGTGGAACAATGGAGCATCAGGAGGTGCAGGGGCATCAAATAGCTGGTGGCTATGTTCAGATGTTGCACAGCGCCTCCCTCATAACTGAGGGCCCTCGTCTGTGTGATAACAACTGGGTTTTTCAACAGGACAATAAGGAGAATAACATCTCTTTTGGACCATCCTGCGTGTTCCCCTGATCTAAATCCAATTGAGAACCTTTAGAGATGGATGGCAAAGGAAGTTTACAAAAATGGACAACAGTTCCAGACAGTAGATGCCTGATTTAGAGTTTGTTTGGGTGGAAGTTATGAGACTGAGTTAGCAGTTGCTGTGTTAGCGGCAGCTCGTTTAAAGAGTAAAAGATCACAAACGTTACAGAGAAAAGAGTTGAGACTGTCATTTTGTGCTGAATAGAACGGATAAAACTAAAAAATAATGGGTTCCCAACGACATCACGCTACATGTGAGTTCTTTGAGCGACTGGTCCTGAAGACGGAGTTGGGACAAACTCAGTGGAAAAGAAATGGGAAAAGGTAACAACATGGAGACAAAAGGGCAAAATGTACACAAAGATATTTCCTTTAGATTTTCTCCATTTCTCTATAGCATCCGACAACAAAACAGTTTTGATACAAAAAGGTACTTACAGTATGATTCACTGAAGGAGGGACGGAGCCCAGGTGGTACGGTGGGTCATTACAGATCGGCATTTACTACATTTGCTATTAATGGAGACCGGCTTCTATTTCTATTTCTATTTCCATTTTGACGTTTAATGGAAACTGGGGTCAAAAAGAGACCGGCTGTTATTAGAAGATATACATATATACACACAGACTACCAGTTATAGAAAAAAGTCAATTTTCCCAGTGTTTACTGGTAATTTAGGCAGTTCTATTACAGTAAGTAACCTTAAATTGTACAAAAGTAAGTGTTTACCATAAATAAATCCATCATAAATAAAATTCAGCCACCAAACACTGAAATGATATGCAGGTTTCATAGGCAACATGCTTTCCTCCAAACATTAAGAACCTGGTGAACTTATAGCTTTGCTGCAGTAATGGAAGTCAGTGAAGCCTTGAAATTTAATGTGAACATTTCTCATAGGTTCCCCAGCTTCTGCTGATGATCTACAAACCCCTCTGTGTGAACAAAGGCGGAGCTGGAACACATTGTGACAAAAAATACTGTTGGTCTCTTGATGAAACCTCAGAATTCATGTACAAATAACATAAATCTTATGATGCAGACCTAAAATAAGCTTCCGCTGTTTGAAGGACTAGCAGCTGCCACTGGTATGTATGTATGTAGTGGCTACTTTATTAAGTGCACCTTGTTAGTACTGGGTTGGATCCACGTTTGCCATCAGAACTGCTTTAATTCATACAACACACACACACAACTGCCGCTCACTGGATATTTTCTCTCTTCCTGACCATTCTCTGTAAAGTACAAAGATGGTTATGTGTGAAAATTCCAGTAGATCAGCAGTTTCCTCCTGGCACCAAGTTACTTAACCCACCTGCTGCTCACCCATTTGTTTTCAATCAGTCAGTAACTCAACAAGAGACAGCAAGTCTTGCAAGTTGGTCCACTGGGTCGTCCAGCAAAATGAAATCAGAATCAGCCGGTCAAAGCTTTGATAGAGGTTAGAGAGTTAGAGAATATCTACGTGTGTGCAGATGCAAAGCACTGGATTACAGGAGGTCAGTGGGAACTACACACACACTGATCAACTGTAAGGAGATTGTCATGCTCTCTTTATCTCTCCCAAATCCTCTTGCATCACCAGCATGGGGTGTCATCTTTAGATGGAGTTTCAGCACAAAAAATTGAGGCATTGAATGTTCTATAAAATTACACTCAATTTAATGCCTAGGTGTGTATATGTATATATATATATATAAATATATATATCCAGTGGAGGAAATTCATATTTGACCACTCTCTGATTTTCTATGTTTGCCCAGTGACAAAGAAATGAACAGTCTATTATTTTAATGGTAGCTTTATTTTAACAGTTAGACATAGAATATCCAAATCAAAATACAGAAAATCACGTTATATGGAATATATAAATTGATTTGCATTTAATTAAGTGAAGGTATTTGATCTCCTACCAACCATTAAGAAATCTGGCTTCCACAGACCCGTTACAAACTCCTAATTTCAACTCATCACCCAAATTAAAGACACCTGTCTCAACTAGTCACCTGTAAAAAAAGACACCTGTACACAGATTCAATTTCAAAATCAGACTCTGATCTCTCCACCATGGGCAAGACCAAAGAGCTGTCTAAGGATGCCAGGGACAAGATTATAGCCCTGGACAAAGCTGGAATGAGAAGGAGACAACTGTTGGTGCAGTTGTTCAAAAATGGAAGAAACACAAAATGAAAAATCAGTCGACCTCAGTCTGGGGCTCCATGCAAGATCTCACCTTCTGGGGTGAGGATGATCATTAGAAAGGTGAGAGATCAGTCTAGAACTACATCGAAGAAATTTATTAATAATCTCAAGGCAGCTGGGACCACAGTCACCAAGAAAACCATTGGTAACACACTAAGCCATATTAAAATTCTGCAGTGCCCCCTGCTCAATAAGTGAAATATTGCACCACTGTTCCATGATAAATCAAAAATCAAAATCAGAATCGTGTTTATTGGCCAAGTAAGTGAGTAAACACATAAAAGGAATTTGATTCCGGTAGATGGTGTCTCTCAAGCACAGCAGTATAAAGGAAAACAACAACAATGTAAATATACAA
>JBBIGC010000041.1:31707885-31739535 GCA_037576955.1 Lepidarchus adonis | reverse complement strand
ATATACTGTTAACACTTATATCTATAAATATAAACCCAGATCACATACTCATATTGTAGAATGTATACTATTGTATATTAGATTTGTTCAGTATTCTTTTCATTGTACATTTACAGTGTTGTTGTTTTAATTTTAACTGCTGAGAGACACCATCTACCGGAATTAAATTCCTTGTTTACTCACATACTTGGCCAGTAAACACGATTCTGATTCTGATAAAAGTCTCAGATCACTTGCAAAAAGTAGGAATTTCCTATGTAAGTTGCTATTCCAAGAAAACTAAAGTGGTCCTACTTTAAAACAGTTACCCATCACTGTTAATTTTCCTCAGTTGTGTTGCATGACAATATAAAGAAAGCTTGAGTTAAAATGGAGCTTCCTTGGCATTGCAGGAAGATCTGAAGCCTTCGGACATCGAGCACATCCTTGATGAATTTAAAGCAGGGAGAGTCCCCCAACCTGGGCCCAGGTATGTAATGATTTATTTTCGGTGGATTTCTTGTTTCAGGGTAATAAACTATATAAATAAATACATTTAAGTAACATTTGTCAATGTAAACGCCTGTGGGAGGAGAGGGAGACCAAACTACTGTAAATAAGTCATTTGGGTTTCATGATGTGCTACTACTATGATGAAGTTTTTTTTGTTGTTGTTTTTTTATAGACTCTCACATGACATGTTTTATTCACAGTTTAATTGTGCAGTAACTACTTACATAAATATTCCTGTTGTGACATTTTCAAGCTACTTTGTACAGATGACTTTTTCTCCCCTATGTGCAGGAATGGCCGTTTCTCTTGTGAACCTGCAGGAGGTCTGACCTCCCTGACTGAGCCTCCTCCTGGGCCTGGTTTTGGGGTCAGGCCTGACTTATAACTGCCTCAGAGAGACCGACTGCAGCATGGGCCCACACCTAAATTAACCCAAGTTCTTTCAAATGTCACAGTCATCTGTGAGTGTAAATAAAATGTTAATTGTACATTGACTGTTTGCACATTTAATTTGGCAAATGTTCAACTTAAGGAGGGAGGAGAAATGTTATGCTCTTATTTAGAAAACATACAGCCAAAGTCAACATCAGCATTACAGGACTTGCCAACAGACTGAACTGTAAAACGCAGGCAGAGATGAATACTGTTAACGGCAGAAACAGAACTGCTGTCCAGACCGAATCGACTAGAACAATCCCTCAAAAGCAAATGACCCACTGGTGAATTTGGGTTGGTGTAGCCATATGAAAGAAGACAAAAGCATACAAGCTTCATGTTGTTATCTATGTGGGTACACTAGAGCAAAGTTTGCTCATATGCCATCCAAATCTACATTATGCTTCAATTTGACTCATCAAATTCCTTCCTGTGGGTTTTTTACGGTAGACACCTACAAGGCAAATGAGCCTACACAGACATGTCTTTATATGCTTCACACATTTATTATGATCACTGCTTCTGTTATAGCAGAGGTACCCTAGCATGTGTTAGGGATCCTGCAGATGTATTATTTTCCTTCCACACATCTGATCCAGCTGATGAGCAGAATCAGGCGTGAGTTGATACTGTGGGATTGGACACCACTGCAATATAGTACGGACTGTGTTAGCTGCTGTATTTCATTGACCCTCCTCCGGCTCGTCTAGCCACTGCCCATCCCCCCCAACACGAATGTTCTCCCTCGTCAACGAATCCTTGTGAATCGACTCTTCTGAACTCGACAATGAATCATTGTGAGTCGACTCTTCTGAACTCGACAATGAATCCCCAAGTCTAAACTTTGCTATATTAAATATGACGGGATTGAGACTTCGAGAATTTTCGTAGTAGTGAAATCAACCCATAAAATAACACATCCATGTTTGACGTTTTATTTGTTTTATTTGCTGCCTTCCGTTGTCGTCTGAGTAATAGTGCTTACATTCATGGAAATGGTGGAGCGGTAATGGCCAACTTCATTAAAAAGGTGTTTGAGTATACAATGTGGCTCTAACAGTCGTTAGATTCATTAAAATTGACAGCTTGGCATAAAAAGAATCGGCTCAACAGAACTAACCATTGCAAGTCCCCTGCGATTTCAGCTCGTTCTGCAACATAATGGCCGCCACTGCGCATGCGCCCCTGTTTCTACATAATGCAAAATACCACTGCGCACGCGCACCTGTTTCTCCATAATGCAAAATACCACTGCGCCACAACGCGCCCGACGTGGAGCGTCGGTGTAGTAAAATGAACGACTGGCTAAGGTTCCGAAAACGACATAAAACAACGCACAGGTTCTAAAAAGAAAGAGAAATTATATTTACTCCACTCTTCAGCGATAGCTCTGCTCGACCGTCAGACATTTTCGAGAACGTTCCTCCCAGCAGCTGCAGCGTCGAACGGAAAGGATGACGTCAAGCGCCTGAGCGCGTCACCTCACCCTCTCCCCCAAAACGTGCGCGTTTTTTATGCGAGAATACCGCCGTATATAAGCACCGAGGCATAGTTTGTCATCTACGTGCGATAAACAAACGTTTAGTCGAGGTAAATGCTAATACGAGGAGTTGCGCAAGTTCAAAATCAGCCGAGGAACAAGCAGAAGAGACGCGGTCCTACCACGAGCGCGAGCGGACGCGAACCTTTTAAGCCCGACAGGGCTAGTGCGATCACGTGGCTAGGATTGGGCCAATCAGCGCGCCGCTCTCGTGTTTTCGCTGGGCTTTTCTTAGAGACGGCGGAGGGACGGTGACTGGGGATGTTTTCAAAAGCAGCCGTAAGCTGGATACGAACGTCACGCAGTTGCAGGGTTAAACGCTCGTTTTCGAACAGTTGTCCATATAAATTGCGCGCTTCAAGCTCGTACGCGAACGGCCGTAAAAAGCTGCTCTACGGTAAGTACAGAAGTAACCCATTCTCCTTTTCACCTTCTTACTGCTTTCAGGAGAACAGAGGCACTGGGCTAACCGAGCTAGCCAAGCAGCTAACTTCAACCGTGAAGGGAACATTTGAATTTAACGGTTCTTTTCCCCCACAGCTGCAGAAAATACCGACATGTGGTGCTGTAGCTGCGCCCGGTTTGTTGTGTGTACTTTTTCACGTTTTTTCTAAGCACACGGGCACATATTTATGTCCCCTCAGAGGCTAAACTACTCGTGTCGACGGAAAGGCAGTGACAACCAGCTCTGGTCTTTCAGGACTTGGAGGGAATGTAAGAGGTGTTAGCACAACTAACGTTAGCATACAGGCGAGGGAAGCGACCTACTCTCCAGTGCTGCTGTGGGCTATTGTCTGTGTTGGGGTGGCGCAGTCTGCAACACTGTCGAGACCCTCCGTGCGTTGTATTTAGCTTTATTTTTTTTACGTTTTACAGTTTCGCGAAGTGCAGTTTGCACCACCAACACTTAGTCATGCATTTATTAATGTATTTATTATGCATTTATCAACAGTCGTGCAATTATTAATGTATTTATCATTATTTATCATGCATTTATCAACAGTCATTCGTTTAATAGCTAGAATTAAACAATAGAGACCAAAAAAATGCAATTCCAATGCATTTGTTTGACAGTTGTCTGTCTATATTGGCAGATGCACTCATTCTGGATACATTTTCATTTCTATTCATTAAAAGTAATTATTTTACTGTTATTTTGGTGGTAAATGCTTAAACAGACACACTGGCTCATCAGCTCAGCATTTTGGGGGGTGTGTTGCCACAAAGCTTTCTCTACTGTGTGTGACCGACCATCCGTCCTTCGCACACAAGCCTTTTGTCTAAAGGACGATATCAAGGCGTCTTCAGCTGCTTTCAGAGAAAGCGAGGGATTTGCCTTGAAGCCCACGTTTGCTGATATTTCTTCAGTGTTTTTTGATGACATAACTCGCTACTACATTGTTTACTAGGAGTACAGTGGCATTCATCAGATTTACACTATGAGGCACTAATTACACACACAAACTGTAATATCAGACATGACACTTTAATATGACAATATACAAACTACTCGCATCCTTATAAATCAGGTTATTTTGTGCCCATTTGATTTCACATAATGACAGAAAATAAAAGCACGGTGATAGATTGGTGAACATTAATATTTTTTACATTATTGTTTTATGCTTAACATTTTTAAGAGTTTTTGCAATTTCACAAATAATAAGGTTTTTTGAAAATGTTATTTATTTGTTTTTTACTTTTTACTTCCCAAAAGGTTTGCTTCATTATCTGTTATACTGACCGTCTTCATGTCTTTGGCATTTTATATGTTTCGAGCAAAGTATCTGACCCTCACTTGACATGATTTCATTATGAAACCTACGTCAGATCTCTACACCCGCTCTAGTTTTGTGCTCTCGCACACTTGCAAAATGACATATTAGGGATTATCCAAAGATCCCACTTTTCCACTGGGCCACTGGCCAAAAAGAGCTTGTGGTTCCTGTTGTTTTTCCATTGACCCTTATTTCAGGCGTTTTGCCACATGCACAAGGCCTCGTATGAGAACGGGGGCAGTTTTCATAATTTTCAAGTTCAAATTACTATGAGAGAAGAGAATCCGTTTGCTGTAGGATTTTCTAGTGCTGGTAAACGCAGCTCATCTTCTTTATCGTTTGTTTCCATTAGATAAATGACTGATGGCTTGCACCTGGACAGCTTTTAGTTAAACTGTAGAGGTAAAATAGGAGCAGCATTAAATACATTAAACATTAAATAAATAAACATTAAATAGATAAAGTATAATTTCTTAAATTGTGCTATTTATTATCTGCTGTAATCTAACCATTTAATACGTTTCTTGTTCTGACTCATGCAATCATGGTCATTAAAAGCGTCAAAAGTGATAGTGAAAACACAATTAGATGATGATAAATTTGTTTGCTTGGGCTATCTTCATTCTATCTGTTACCAGCCTCTTTCATGCCATTCATAATATTTGGAGCTGGTTTGCTTTCTATGATGTGCATTATAGGCTGACAGCTGTAATTCAAATCTGGAATATATAAGAATTTGTTTTATTGTGGATTTGCCATAAAAAATAATCATAAATCATGTTTGTGTGCATTCAGAAATGCAAACACCACCTGCAAGATCACTGGGTACATTCTTCTCAGAAGCTGAAAGGACCTCTGTTAGGTGCATCAGACCCTAGATCTTCTCTAGGCAATTTACAGTATTTGTTTAAAGTATTACCATATCTCCCTGATTTAATCTAAAATAACTAATATTGCTATACATAAAGTAAGAAAAAAGCTATTTGATTAAAAAAAAAAAAAAAAAAAATATATATATATATATATATATATTCATCAGTTTCTGATCATTTAATTTATGTAAATTGATTAACTGCACAGCATTATGACAATTCATTATTTGTATTTCCTCCAGTGTGTGTATCCACTTATATGCACAAATTGTATTTTGCTTTGTAATCATACTATGAACCAAAAATGTTGTTTGTCATAAAAATTCATGTTAAAAATAAATTTAAGGCTTCACAGAAAAGCTATAAAGACCTTAAACATCTGTTCGTTCAACTGGTTTAGTAATATGCACTTGCCAAGTCAATTTCTCTGAGACTAATAATAAGGAAGGTAAGAAAGAAGCCAGCAATCTGAAAATATTCAGCAGTAGGAGAGAACAATTAATGGAACTGCCCACAATCTAAACGAGCACGTGGGTACATATCTAAATTTTGCTTTACAACAAATATATAAATATAAATTTATAATAATAAAACAAATAAATCATCTGTCTTGGAAATATTTGGAATAATGTACTCTGGTCAGACAAAATAGGAACAGAACAATAATTCAACTCATCATGTGTGCGAATGCAGAGCTGCAGGTATGATCCCAGGAACACAGAACTCACAGAACTGAAGTAGGCTGATGGGAAATCATGTAATGGTGGTGTTCTTGTTCAGGTTGTGAGAGAAGACCGCTATTGCATGCAACCTAAACAACTCGAAGACTAAGACCAAGTTGAATTTGGAAATTGAGTTCAGCAACGAGTTCTTTATATCCTAATGGAATTGAAGACAGGAATGGGTCAAAATTCAACCACTATTCTACAAAAAGTCAATTACCTCTTACCAAAGGCATCTTGAGGTTGTAAAAGTACTGACAATATAAATGACTATCCAAACACCTTTTACTTGCCAAATTTACCATTAGCATAATCTTTATTCATGGTTATAACTAAATAATAGGGCAGTTTGTCAAAATACATAAATTTTTGTGTGTGTGTGTGTGTGTGTGTGTGTGAGAGAGAGGTAATTAGGTCAGTATGGATAGAA
The DNA here is from genome assembly GCA_037576955.1 of Lepidarchus adonis. Lineage (NCBI taxonomy): Eukaryota > Metazoa > Chordata > Actinopteri > Characiformes > Lepidarchidae > Lepidarchus > Lepidarchus adonis. The sequence goes on along the minus strand of JBBIGC010000041.1, from coordinate 31,733,266 downwards.
TACAAATTTTGTTGATAGGAAATGAAGGTGTTAAATCATGCAAGTACCATATCAGTAATATCTCAATGGGATTACAATAATATTTTACTGTGGTTAATAGAAAACCCTTTTGAAATGTTGGATAAACAGTCTTGCTTTATACAGTATTTTTTGGGTATATGCTTCTTTAACAGAGCATACATGTACAGTTAAATTATTACAGCTGTATATCGAGCTCTATTTGCAGTTACCTGTATGAGTCATTTATAATTCTAATTCAAATAACTTCACCGGTTGGCATGTCACAGATCACCGAATGCACCACATCTGTTCTTTTATTTAATTCCTGCACATGTCTTCTTTAGAGTTGTAAACGTGTTGGCAGTGTTGATCTGAACGGATCCACCGCAGGTCTGTGTCGTTGTGCGGCGAGCATAAGCATTTCCATGGTGTTCATGTGAGCAGGGGCTGTTCGCATGGTGAAAAGAGACAGAAACAGGCATGCGTAAGCTCTCACTGACTCACCCTCTTACCCATTAGACATTGCCCTTTGTGCTCAGAACCAGTCCCAGGAGAAACCTCTGCTCTGCTTCATATTTGCACTGGATGCCATTTTTATTTTGCATCACTCAATTTTATTTCCACATTTTTAAATGTGAACGCGCAGGCAGAATTTAGTACATTTTGATGTGGGCCAAATATGATCCATAGAAATGTTAAATGCAGCTAAAACATGTATGAAGATTAAATGTGTATGAAATGTTGTTTTTTAACATCCATATATTCAAACATAATTTTAGCATAATGTTACAACTCATGCATTTTTGTGAATGAACAGAACCTCTGAAAAACTAAAACTGACCCCTAGGACAGTCATTTGTGGGTTTGTAATTCATTTTAAAATCGTTTTGAGAATTGACACTCATTCCTGTATGTCTGTGAAGCTCTGATCTACTAAAACTATAAGCTTACAATCTGGACTACATTTCTGGGTATAAAAATATATTTTAGATTTTTAGGGGCCAGAAACTATATTGCTCAAAAGTATTTATCAGTTGGACTGTAGTAGAAATTATTTATTATTATTATTATTTTAGCATTAAAATGATGTCATTTTAAGAATAACTTAAATTGCTTTAATGAAAAATCTCTGAAGTTATGTCAGTGTTTGCTACCTCCTTGTATCTTTATTAACTTTATTAAGCATTAAAAACTGGTCAAAGATGATGTTCTGCCCATTGTCACAGGCAGCATCCAGTTTTTACTTTAGAAATGAAAGCAATGAAGAAATAACTAGTGCTTTTGTATGTGAAGCAAGAACCAGTCTGCATGCTAACAGTATCTCAAACCGTTTACATCAGCTCCACACTCGCTAGCCAAAGATTTTTTCATGTGACGTAGCAAGTCTTTTGAATATTTTTTTTAACAACACCCTTATAAAAGCACATGGTGTTTTTGGGAAACCCCATAAGATATGTCAAGTTTCTCTCGTCACCCCTGAAAGGTCAGACTGTTCACGATGACGGAATGATGTGTAGGCCCTTACTCTCGCCGTAGCAGCTGATGTGGTGAGCTGTCTACAGCTGTGGAAAATTAGTGACTTTTAAAGATGCAGACAAAGCCTTACTTTAGTTTTTGTTCGTTCTCCTGGAACTCGTAACACAGTGTAAATGTGGGTTAGTAATGAATAGAAATTCATCAATGAATCCTCCCTAATAAAATGTGCTAGGCTGCCATTCATACAGCGTAGTCATGTCCTGTTAGTGTGGAATGATTTAAGCTTACGAGCTGAAGGCTACAATACTCATTTGCTTTGTTTTTTTTAATAGTATGAGGGTGAAAATAATATTATTACAGACATTATTTCTGTTGTTGCTTGGTTTCATTATTATTATTATGCCATTGATTCCTTAATTTTAAAAATAATTTTTATCCGTGTATTTGTTATTTTTAATACTGTTCTTACTACTGTGCTGTTTTTGGTCTGATTTTATTTTTAAATTGTACACCTACGTTGTTACTGTCATTGTTATGAAGCTGACATGATTGTCAGTGATCTGCCAATACTTTTGACTGCATGTGTCATTGATGATAAACATGGTTGAGTTTACTGTATGTCGTCTCACATTGCGTAGTTGATGCTTTTTATTTTTATTTTTTTCAGATTTTATACCTAAACTGGGAATTTTTTACTGTGTTGCACCATTCGCTTGCAGTATTGTTATAATATTTTGTTGTAGTATAGACCAGCAGAGTGGGATCCAGTCCTGGAACATTACAGCACTGCAATGTTTATTGTTGTCCTTGTTGGCACCCAGTGTTTATACCATTTAATAATGGTACAATTAGTCTGCCTAGGTTTTCAGAAGCTCAATAGGCTGCTTCAGGTTAGTAAACAGTATTCTGCTGGTAGATGGGAAAAGTGTTTGTACATTTCATTAGGATATCTTTTTCCTTTTATTGTTGCAGATGACTCACCATCAACGAGCCTTCAGAACCATAGCTGCTCAGTCATGATATTTTGGCAGAAAATGACAAATCTTTCTGTTCATATATAAAATAATCTGTACAGTATTTCCAGCAATTCAAAATGAAGCCTGAGGTACTGAGCTGTGCTGTAGAACAGTTTGTGTTCTACTATTATGCATGACATTCGTGGACCTAGACGTTGCTAGATTTGTATGACGTGTGTTGGAACAGTAGGTAACTTGACTCTTTCATTTTCATTTACCTTTCTGTTTAATTTGGAGGCGAACACTTGTTTTTCTGAACTGATCTTGCGTCAGTGTAGATGTGTGCGATCTAAACTGTCTGCTCTCTCAAACTAGTTTCAAAGAGGATGTGAAAACGAAAGTATTCATTATAGCTTTTTGTGTGTGTGTGTGTGTGTGTGTGTGTGTGTGTGTGTGTGTGTGTGTGAGTAGTTAAACAGTGAAGTATGTGAACCAGCCCTCCATGCACACATGCACGCACGCACATTATGTGTGAGGTGGGTGGAGCCTGCTGATTGCACAATGTACTTGGCTGCCTGCTGTTGTCCACAGTTGTGTGTGTGTGGTGTGTTTTTTAAACGAGGATCTCTGGTGGTAACGGTCACTGCCTTCTCTGATTTGGTTGACATCCGTGTGTTTTGCACAGAGCAGCAGCTCTGCTGTGTGAACTGCTCATGACCTGAACTTGTTTTTGTTTTCAGCAGCTGACCGTTGTAATATGTGAATTAGTTCATAGCCATTCTGGATGTTTTTACCTGACATGAAAACATGAGGTCCATGCTACTTCTCCAATTCTATTTTGTAAATATAAATTCATAATGTATCATTATTTATACATTTGTAATGACTTAATTATAAAATTGTGTTTATTTCTTGCCGATTGGAGTAGACAGCCACATAGTAGCACACTGGTTCATACATCACTTTATTTTTCAAGAGTATGAGTGTGGTTCGATGATTTAAAAAACAAGTCAGTAGCTATGTATTCTTAAGCTTGATCATTGATTTTTATGGTGGATTTCTACATATTCTGTCTCCAGTTTTATCACTAGCTAGGACACCCCATTCACATGATGGCTAAATATTAAATAATAGCTGAATAATAACCTGAATAATAACCACCAATTCTGTTTTGTTAGTTAACAGATGAAAGCACTAGCTAACCCGGGTTCTCATTGCTGGGGAGAGAAAGTAACATCGTACCATCCAGAGAAAGCAGAGCCAGTTGTGCTCTTGAACTCCTTGACTCATATGACTACAGCCTCATCTGGGATCAAGTTCCCCACAATGTCTTGATGATGGAGCAAACACTGCAATAAAAAACTTTTTTTTTTGGCTAGCCATTTTCTGTACAAGTGGAATATTTTTTATTTTGCATTAATACTTGCTGACACAGAAATTCAATACACAGTAAATAAATCATGTACACATGAGCACGAATAATCAATTCTTTAATATGTAAAATTGTGCTTATTTGAGTTTTAATATTACCCCTTTTCAATAAAAACCAAACATATCTTACGACATCATAGCCCCCTGATTTAAACATCATTGAAAATTTCAAATAATAAATTACACGTTAATGCCCTTTACAAACCCAAGATCACTTTACATAGTAGGAGAAAATAAAAAGGTTTATTTTACATCCTCAACATCCTAAAAAGCAACAGCTCATCTGAAACTGTAAATTCACTTAAATAGAAATTCAAAACACTTTTTCAAATTAATGTATTAAAAGTGGTTAAAATCTCCCTGACAAAGATGGAGTATCAGTGCATTGTTATAGTATTGCAGGTTAATATGAATAGAATGCGGTATATTGAATGTATGAGTTTGTATCAGTTACAGTACCTAGCTTTATTTATAATTATTTGGCAACATGATTATTTGGCGACATAGTCAGAATGTATGTCAACACATCTTAACAGTTGGATTAAAAAAAAACATTTATTTGTGTAAATTTGATCAAAATAGTTGTTTGTACTCCAGTGTCCGATATGGTCAGAAGATTCTACCGTTACAACCATCTATGGACAGGAGTCCATGAGTGCACAACTGGCTTCTCTCTTCCCATTACTCAGCATGATGCTAGCCAGCGTTGATGTCTGCTGTCTGACGTAGCAGAATTGGTGGTTAGTATGGCTCTTTGTAGGAACTCCGGGGAAGTCCACGCTTTCTTCACCCTCCCAATTTTGTTGATGTCTTAATTGTGGGTGTCCTAGCTAGTGAGTGGAATTGGATGTGACCAAATTGGGCAAAAGTAAAACAATTTTCCCAGAAAGTGATTATATTCCGGAATAACTCACCAAAACCCTAAGTCTATTGTCTCTGAAATAGAAACTGGTGTGTGTGTATATTCAGATAGAAAAATCTAGATTCTAAATGGTCATTTTTTTCAGAATATTTATATATTTAAATAAAAGTTGAGGTTCAATTCTGGACCACATCTCTTTGACTGGCTTTCAAATAGAGATGAAATTGTATACAGATGTAATGAATGAGAATCATCACAGTTATCAGTATTATTGTGCTATTTGTAAAATGTGCTGAAAAGTTTATAAGGCACTGAAACAACAGAAATGATTATAAAGTATTCTTGTTTGTAATGGACAAATAGTCTACAACCACACTATGTATACAGGAGTAGAACAGTGTGCAGGGGTGTTAAGTTACCTGAGCCAACATTCTTGTGAAGAATGTTGTATTTCTGAGTGAGGAGCTTGCCTTTGTAAGTCAAGTAATCAAGGGAAGTGTCTGTTTTTTGTATAAATATAGACAAATTTGTTTGTCTGGTTCTTTTTTTTATTATTATTTTTATTTCTAATTTTAATGTGTGCTTAAATGATATTTTTAGCCTATTAGCATTCCATTCTAAACGGTCCACAACCATTGGAAATGTATTTAGTTATGTATTAAAGTGTGTAGTTCAGGGAATGGGGTTGCTTCTAAATATCATGGTAATCAGTTTCTCATCCCAGATTGCAAATTAATTTGGCACATTGTTTTCTAACCATGTTAACAATTTAAATAATGTTGAAGCATAGCCATAGACTGTGGAGATTGTTGGTGTGGTCATTGTTTATTTTTTGTTTTGAACTATGAGGGGTTACTGTACCATTTTATTTAGGTTTATTACCTGTAGCTTTCATTCTTTCTTGCAAAAATTGTTATTTGTAGTGTTCGATACTGTGGTATGTGCTGTATATGAATTACAAACACCCAAAATGTGCAGTTCCTCTTCTGCTGATAGGTGATTTAACACATTCATGGCTTGTAACAGTTTAAAATTTAACGGGCTCTGTACTGCAGATCTTGGGAGTTTACAGTGTTAATGGTAACATTTGAAGGTTTTTTTGCCCTTCATGGAGCTGTGAAAGTCACATAAGACTTGAAAAAATTCATGAAAAGGATGAGGTTTCTAACCTCCAAGGGGATAAAGGCCATTTTAACAGCCTTACAATTTGTAGGAGTTTATCAGAGTCGCACTTTGGCGATATGGCAAAAATATATCACAATACTTTGAGATTTTTTAAATACATTATATGCCATGATATACATTTTCCCTCATTGATCTTTTAAGAAGGAACAAATGAAAAAGCCATATTAATTTTATTTATTTTTAAATGTATGAAAACAAATGATTTTTATTCAGGTTTTCTCACACAACAGTATAATAAGTTTTCTTAAGTGAAACTCATGATGCTCTCTTATCATGAAATGCTCAGAAAAAATATATTGTGGCCACAATTAATCACAATAACAATTAGTATCATCATATTGCCCTGTATAACATGGTGGGACCCATAACATGTTTTCTTATTTCCCTAGTTATCCTTTCTATTTTATCCGTAGAGTCACAAGACGGCAGTGAAATCCTGATGGAGGACATTTCTGTAGAAACATTTTAAAGAGATTTTTGGCACAAACATTTGTTGAACATGACCTCAGATCTGCCAAAGATCCAATCAGGTATTGAAAAAATGACACTCTTGGATGAAAGGGCCTGGGTGAAGGGAAAACAACCCCATTAAATGCAGTTGTAATACTGGTATAAAAATAATTGCAATTAGATTTTCCCCCAAAACATTAACTAGAACATTCTATTAAATATGTAAAGTCTGTTTTTTCTCTGGCTTTGGTAATAGCGTAATTCAAACTACAATATATGCGAACAACCTCTTAAACCAGACTGAAATCAGCTATGGCAATGAGGCAATCTTATGTGACTGTGACAACTCATAATGTTTGGCTCTGTGACATCGGTTTCTTACGAATGAGGCTTTTTTTTCTTTTTCCCTGGATTTTTATTTGCATTCTCCACTCAATGACACTGTTTTGTTTAGCCTGATTTAGTACAGACAGAGTGGGTTTAGTTTAATCCTATATAGGAATGGTTGTAAATCTTGTTCACGATTATGAAACTGAAATAAATTGCTGAGGGATCAATACCAAATTAGATTAGTTTTTGTAAAAGTAGAGCACTCAAGTATTCTTTTGTATTCACTATTTCACATGGTCCTTTAAGCTAAAAGCTTGATGTCTAATCACTTACCACTAGACTTTGAGTTGAGGCTCTGATGGATGTGGCAGGTTCTGGTTATATATGGTTGTTCCTGTAGTAATGGAGGAAGGAAACCTATGTCTGCTGGAACTGTGAATGCTCCCAGTCAGTAGATTTTTGGCTTTTGAAATAAACTTCAGCTGCTCTAGTCAGAGACTCTTTAAAGTCAGTGTTCAAGCCTCATGTGCCTTCTGAACATAATGCATGGTCAAAGAGACTGCATTAGTTAATTAGTGTACCTGCTCAGTGGATTTTAATGTGTTCTTTGTTAATATAAGCCTATAGCTCCAAAAAGCTCCATCTCTGGACACTCTGTATTGGTATAATGTTCTGTTCTTCATAGAATAATTTTATACAGTGATGCTAGATTTAAAATACAGGGGGTCCTCGAGCTACGATGGGGTTCCATTCTTCCTAACTCGACTTGACAAGAATTTTGTCATTTGTAATGATTGCATATACAGCGAGGAATCACATTGTATGATTTGCATTGCACGGCTGCAGATAAGTATTTGAACACCTGACGAAATCAGTGTTAATATTTGGTACAGAAGCTTTTGTTTGCAATTACAGAAGTCAAATGTTTACTGTAGTTCTTGACCAGGTTTGCACACACTGCAAGAGGGATTTTGGCTCACTTTTCTCCTCCTCTAGATCTCCTCTAGATCTGTCAGGTTTTGGGTCTGTCGCTGAGCAACACAGAGTTTCAGCTCCCTCCAAAGATTTTCTATTGATTTAGGTCTGGAGACTGGTTAGGCTACTCCAGAACCTTGATATGTTTCTAACCGAGCCACTCCTTGGTTCTCCTGGCTGTGTGCTTCTGGTCATTGTTATGTTGGAAGACCCAGCCACAACCCATCTTCAGTGCTCTGACTTTGTTGCTCAAAATCTCACAATACATGGCCCCAATCATCCTCTCCTTAATACAATACAGTCGTCCGTCCCCTTCGCAGGAAAGCACCCCCAAAGCATGAGGTTACCACCCCCATGCTTCACAGTAGGGATGGTGTTCTTGGGATGCAACTTATTCTTCTTTTTCCTCCAAACATGGCGAATGAAGTTCTTTTGTCTCATCTGACCACATGATTTTCTCCCATGCTTCCTCTGGATCATCCAGATGGTCATTAGCAAATTCAGGCGGGCCTGGACATGTGATGACTTGAGCAGGGTCACATGTCCTCTGTGCAATGCATGACGGCGTAGTGTTCTACCGACAGTGACCTTTGAAACTGTGGTCCCAGCTCCATGTCAATGACTAGCTCCTCCCGTGTAGTCCTGGGCCGATCCCTCAGCTTTCTTATCGTCAGTGATGCCCCATGAGGTGAGATCTTGCATGGAGCCCGAGTCTGAGGGAGACTGACCGTCATCTTTAGCCTTTTCCATTTTCTAACAATTGCTCCAACATTTGATTTATTTTCACCAAGCTGCTTGGCAATTGCCTGTAGCCCTTTCCAGCCTTGTGCACAATTTTGTTTCTGGTGTCTTTTGACCGCTCTTTGGTCTTGCCCATGGTAGTAGTTGGAGTCTGACTGACTGTGGGGTGGACAGGTGTCTTAAGAGCTCCGACAGGTGCTACTAATTTAGATTAGTGGAGTAGAGGTGGACTTTTTAAAGGCAGAGTAACAGATGTTTGAGAGCCAGAATTCTTGCTGATTGCTAGGTGTTCAAATACTTATGTGCAGCAGTGCAATACAAGAAAATACTTTAAAAATAACACATCAATTTCCTGATTTTAAAAAAAAAAAAAGCTGTCTCTCAGTGGGAATGCACCTACAATGTGAATTTCAGACTCCATGATTTCTAAGTGGAAGAACTTGCAAAATTGCAGGGTATTCAAATACTTATGTTCCTCACTGTTTTTATTAATCATGAACAAGTAGCGCACATATATCTAACACGAGTCTCTCTCGTAGGCGTTTGGTGTGTGGCGTATTTCATTTGGAGCAATGCATTGTGGCCTATGTAGTGTCTGGTGTAGGAAAATGGGTGCGTAATACGGGTGAGTAAAGAGGTGGAAAGATTGCTTTCTGGTGAGTCATAGTTTGTTAGAAAATAAAATAAACACATGGATCACATACACCGAAGTAATGCAGTGAAACAGTTCCTGATCTTTTCTGTAGAGTCTGCCTTACGCTTGGGAGCCATAATGAAGTTTCTAAACCATTAACACCAACGAAAGAGAGCGCATGGCACGCTACCGCTTTCCTCATATATGGCACGATGTGATATTGAGTGTATTTTATCTGCTCCACTTGCCAACTAGTTCCGGCGTGTACTTTGTTTTTACGTTGCAATTGCTTGTTTGTTTATTTATTTTAGAGGCAGCCAGCGACATAACCATGAATCACCATATGTCGAGTGAGACGTCACATGAGGACCCCCTGTATATAGTGAAAATCCCATTAAATCACAGAACTCCTGTGTTTAATAATATGTATGTAAATTCTCAAACTGGTTTATATTGATCACGTTTATCTTAAGACCATTCAGAAGTGTATTGCCTACACAGTAGTCCTAATTATTGATATAAGTTGTGGCCAAAATGAGTTTTTCTGCATTTTATGATGTGAACTTATTGTACTGAGATCTGAGAAACAGATTTGTATTTATTATACTCATCTGTACTCATGTATTCATGTATTGAAATATTGTAATATAATATTTTTGCCATATCATCCACCCCTACTAAACAGTAAAGGTTTAGTTGTTTATTCATTGTTGAAACCTGAGCTAATCATCTCAAAACTGTAAATAGAATATGGGATGTTGGAGGCACAATTTAAAGACCAAAAAAGGTGGAAAGTTTCAGGTGAGAAAACAAAAGGGAAAGAGGCATAGCGCATTACTGAGCAACAATCAGAACATTCTGAAGAACTTTACCGCAAGCCACAAAACAATATTTTCTTAGCACAATGACACAAATCTGTAATAATTGATTTATATACATGCTTTGTGTAGTTTATTTTTAATTTTGTCTTGTTTTGTAGTGGATCCATGTAATAAACTAGTGTACTGTGAGTTGGCCATTATGGGAAAAGTTTTTATGAGTTATTTACTTTTTTCCACCTGATATTTCCTACGTCACGTGTATATTTTTAAATCAAGTTCTGGAGGTGCATCGTCCTATGCAGTTTGATTTCCCTGCTCAGACATCTCTGATGTTCAAGTATAGTGAGTTCTTTTGAGTAGAGGAACTGCTGAACCTCATGCTATTTGCAACCAATGTAAACCAAAACCATGCATTCACTTTGCCCAACTTAACATTTTCTTCCACTGCCATCTTAGCCTTTGAACCAGTTTTATTGGCTCTTTGTTGAATTTATTCAGGCCAGTAAAATATTTTTATTATTGGATTTTATTCATTATATGCAATATAATTTTTATATTAGGACATTTTCATCACAGTTGAACTGTTCTGTGGCAGTGGTTTGGCAGAAATTATCATTGGCTTAAATGGGAACTAGCCAGACAACTCTGCTGGCCCTGGGCCATTGCTTATGTTGAATTGTGTTTAGATTTGAGTGTTTCTTTCCACTTTTTAAACTATTCTTTGTTCTGTTTAAATTAGCTTCAAAATTATATAATACCATATGTTTTACTAGGCATATAGTGATCCGTGAAACTTGTAAACTGCATGTTGCAGTAAACGGTTCTATTCATCTGCATCGCCACGGTCAGTTTATAAGACCAAGTACTAGTAAGAGGCTCATTATGACCGTGCTTCTGCAGTAAGACCCGAGACTCCTCTACGACCTTTACCCTAATCCTTTACCATCCCCCTTCCCTGTGTGTGTCTCTCTCTCTCACTTCTCTCTCTTCTGTGTAATCTGCAGTAAATGGTGCATTGTTCTGACCTAGCGTGGGTATCTGTGGTCATTAACCTACATTCTGAGCTGCAGACCGTAGGCTTCTTAAAGCACAGTCCGCTGCACTCCGACCAGGAAGTTCAACTTGATGTTTATTAACTCTTCAGTGTCTCTTTCTTAAGATTGAGATTGATTTCTGTTTTGCATATTTTTTTTTCTTTTTAAATCTGTGGTTAAGCACATCTTTCTTATTCAGATATAATATCAGCCATCAGAGAATTTTTGCTAGATATGATAATCTATACACAGAATGTTTATATTCAGAAACTGTTTTTGCTGGGTCATACTGCTGTAGACAAAACTTATTTGTCTCTGTGCAAAAATATAATTGTTCAGAAAGATTATGCACTGTACCCTTCTACTACAGTGCTACATATGTTGAGGCTGCAGGGATTTAACTGTTGATCAGCATTACTGACCATATGAACTATTTTGCGTGTGCATGTGTTCGTGCGTGTGTGTGTTCATTCGTTCAGGGGAAATGGGCTGAGCTGGAGCCAATGGCAGCAAGACCTTGTTGTCATGGCATTCAGGCTTCAGATTTGTCCTTCAGTGATGGGAGAGGAGTAGAAGTGAAATAAAGGCATAAAAGCAACACTTGATGTTAATAACTACATGTAGTTATTGAGCTGTTTTAGTAGCTGAAAGTTATAATTGGCTATTTGTAATTACGACTGAAGATTTAATGTTCTATATTGGAATAGTAATTTTTTTTTCATTGCAATTTGTATCCTTTAATATTCAATATTTGAGTCTAAATCAGGGGAGTTTTGTAATAATCTAAATGCATATTTGGGGATTTGGCCCTTTGGCACATTACATATTGCACTCTTATTTAAATGGGCCTATGTGGGGAAAAACTATTTGAAAGAAAATGATTTTATAAGCAATCAGAATATTGGTAAAAATCCCAACTATTTTTTTTCCCTAAATGGTCCTGCCTTCGTTCTTATTGATTGAGCAACATGGCTGTTGAATTTTCTTAATTTGTACATTGTCTGACTATGGATTGGTGTGGAGTCTAAACTACTTAACAGTGCTATAGCGATGTTTAGCCTGATAAACAAAAACAACCATCTTAGATTTTTCCCATTTTTTAAATAAACACAACCAGCTTGTCTGTAATCACCATTTCACTGGTTGATAACACCTGATTCTCATGTCTCCTTTAAGAATTACTGCATCAGTGTGATGTGGCATGGAGGCGATCAGCCTGTGGCACTACTGAGGTGTAATGGAAGCCTAAGTTGCTTTGATAGCAACCTTCAGATCATCTGCATTGTTGGGTGTCATGTCTCTCATCTTCCTCTTCATAGTATCCCACAGATTCTCTATGGGGTTCAGATCAGGGGAGTTTGCTGCCAATCAAGCACAGTAACACTCTGGTCGTTAAACCAGCTTTTGGTTCCTTTGGCAGTTGTGGGCAGGTGCCAAATCCTGCTGGAAAATGAAATTTACATCTCCATACAGCTTGTCAGCAGAAGGAAGCATGAAGTGCTGTAAGATTTCCTGGTAGATGCTGTGTTGACTGTGGACTTCAGAAAACACAGTGACCGATACCAGTAGAAGACATGACCCCCAAATCATCACTGACTGTGGAAACTTCACACTGGACTTCAAGCAACGTGGATTCCGTGCCTCTTCACTCTTCCTCCAACCTCTGGGACCTTGTTTTCCAAATGATATGAACATTTACATTCATCTAAGGCCTCATTTACACTGTCAGTTAAATGTGACCCAATTCCGATTTTTTGTTCATATCTGACACAGATCGGATCTGTCCCATGACAGTGTAAACAGGGAAAATAGCATGCATCTGTTGAGATCGGATTCAGGCCTCATTCATATGTGGAAATAAATCCGATATAAATCGGATATGTTCCGATGCGACTGTATTGTAAACAGGCAGTTCGGATTTTCCTGGGCGATGCGCCTGTACGTCATTAACTGCGACAATATAGTTCTTCATTGCAGTTTGATGACGTCGTATGGGCGCGTGCAAACACAAACATGGAGACCTGTGGGGAGAAGAGTCAGTTTAAGATAAAATTAAAGGTTCAGACCGAAACAAATCTGTTTGATATTTCTGCTGCAATGGAAGAGCAATCATGAGCTCGCTCACGCACCCAGAGGTTCCTCTAAATGATCAAAGCAAAATAGCGGCAACATGCGCAGCTGCAATAATCGCCCTTTTCCTTCGTCTCCGCTTCAAAATCATGCTATCATTTTGCGATTTTTGCGACATCGCAGAGTTAGCATCAAGTATATTTCCTGTTCGTCCATCTTGGCTACTGTGTGGTGTAACAACGCCCCTTTGCTATAGCAACTGTAAACAGGCAGATTGGATATGGGTCACAATTTAAAACACGTGTAAACAGAAGGTCAAATAAATCGGATATAGGCAGCAAATCAGAACTGAGCATCAAGACCTGCAGTGTAAATGAGGCCTAAAAGAAGACTTTAGACACTGAGCAACAGTCCAGTGCTTTTTCTCCTTAGTCCAGGTAAGAAGCTTCTGACATTGTCTCTGGTTCAGGACTGTCTTGATATGAGGAATGTGACATTTGTAGCCCATGTCTAGGATTCGTCTGTGCGTAGAAACTCGTAATGCACTGACTCCAGCCTCAGTCCACTCCTTGTGAAGCTCCTCCAAATTCTTGAATGGATTTTGCTTGGCAATCTTCTCAAGGCTGCGGTTGTCCCTGTTGCTGGTGAAACTTTTCCTACCACACTTTTTCCTTTCAACATTTTCCTTTCAACTTTTTCCTCAAATTGCCATGAATATGCATGGACACTTTGTGAACAACCATTTAAAGGCTCAGGAAACATTTGCAGGTGTTTTGAGTAAATTAGCTGATTAGGGTGAGACGCCATGACTTTCCATGATTGAACTTTTTCACAATATTCAAATATTCTGAGACAGTGAATTTTGAGTTCATCGAAATTCCAAGAAATAAAAGCTTGACATATTTCACTGTGTAATTAATCTATATAATATATGGATTTCACTTTCTGAAAGGAATGTCAAGAAATATTGAACTCGCAATATAAATTTTTTTGTAGATTATTCGTGATTTCCGATCATTGTGAACACACAGTTCACCACAACGAAATTTGTCCTCTGCATTTAACCCATCACACGTGCACACCACCAACAGCACCCGGGGAGCACTGAAGTGGGGACGGTACCTTGCTCAAGGGTTCCTCAGTGGTGCCCGGGCTGGGACTTGAGCCTGCAACCTTCGGATCTCAGGGGCAAAGTCCTAACCACTAGGCCACCACTGCCCCATACCAGAATTTGCCATTCGTTTGTTTGTCTACTTTTATGACTTTTAAAATCAGATTTTTTTTTGTCATACATATGAAAAAAATATAGAAAATAAAAATTGATCTGTATCAAGATTAAATTTCATGTTTCTGTTTTGAAGTGTGGCTAATAGACCCCAAACCTGGTGTCTCAAGCTAGATAAGTATTTATTATTGATATCCATGTTATTGAATTATGCATGTATCCAAAATAGTATTTGGGTCTAATAAAATTTGACTGAATTTTTGACTGAATGTTGGAATAAGAATTTATTTATTTATTTATTTGTTTGTTTGTTTGGGAAATTCAGAGGTTTTTTAAGGTAGAGCAGGCAAAAAATAACTAGTAGTTCAACAACAAATGCAAAAAAACATTGACAAAAATCAAGAGCACTGATTGTTGTACAATGTTTTACACAGGGCTAACTAGGACTGTGTTGCAGAATTCAACAAGAATTCAGAACGAAAAAAATAATTACCATATAATTATTGGTTAATATGCTCCTTTTTACTGTTGGACTAACATTTTCTAGCTTGGTAGCTAGTGTGAGAATCTATAGGGAATTAAAAAGTTTTCATATTTACTACTTTATTTTTTTGGAAGCTCTGTTTGACTGCACATCTAAACTATTGCTAAACTAAGACAGTCAGCTGGTTAGCTAGCAATTGCCCAAAATGCTTTCTGATTTTAGACGGCACAGAAGATGACAGGCTTGAAGTTGAACTTGTTTTGCAACACACAAAATGTCCCTTTCATTGAAAATAACAGAAAAGAGGTGTCCACAAAAAAGGTCCACCTCTGAATGCTCTGTTGTAATAACTCGTGGTGTGGTGGGTGTGTGTGTGTGTGTTTGCACGTGTGTGTGTTGACTATATTAACCCTGATCCACTTTCTTCCTTGTTTCTATATAAGTTTCACAATTATTTTACAGTGAATTATGAGAACTTGTAATATTTGCACTGTCAGAGTTCTACTTTGTTGCATTTTTCCTCAATACTGCAGTGGCTGTTGAATCTACTTTCTTTTAAATATATTCACAATACAATGCATTGTAGTGTTTGTTTTGTTTTTTAACAAAACTCTGATTTTATTGGCCACACACATACAAACAAAAAAAATTCCACCACTTTACCTCACACTTAGTGGTTGGACATTGAATTTTAACCATGTTTTTTTAAAATAAAATGCATATAAAATCAAGATTTCAACTTTTCAATCTGGTTTTGCAATCTGCAAAAAGTATTCAATCAGTGTAAGAAATATTTTGCTATTTCATATTTACTTGGCCAGATCAGGTAAATGAAAGTGATTTTCTTCTTTCACTTGGAAATTTGTCATGGTGAAAGAAGAAAAATCCATTTTGATTTCTAGGTTTTTTTTTGGTTTTTTTTTTTAAGAGCAAGTAGTTTGTGACTTTTGTCCAGAATGTCACAATCTACACAGACAAAAAATTTTATATCCGTTTCAGCAACGACATTTGAAACATCTGTTTAGCTGCTGTTGCACGTGATGAACTCAAAACGCTGCATTGTTTTTGGCCAGAGGCATTGATTTTTGCTTTTAAATGACTACAAGCAATTTGTTTTGTTAACATTCCATTTTTATGGATAGAAAGATACAGGATACATTTTAATAATTTGTCTTTTTTTTCTCACAATGCAGACATTTTGTCTTTCATGTTGTGCATGTAAAGTGGAGGAAATAATTATTTGACCCCTCCCTGACAAAGAAATGATCAGTCTATAATTTTAATAGTAAGTTTATTGAGAGAGTTTAGTGAGAGAATATCAAAAATAAAATCCAGAAAATCACATATATATTGGTTTGCATTTCATTAAGTGAAATAATTTTCATCCCCTAGCAAACAAGACTTGGTACTTGGTGGCAAAACCCTTGTTGGAAAGCACAGAGGTCCACACTCTCTGAATCACTGAGGTCATTGGCATGTTTCAGACGGGCCTTCACTTGTGTCTTTTTGAGCAGGGGGACTTCGTGGGCACTGCAGAATTTTAATCCATTATGGCGTAGTGTTTTTTTTCTTGGTGACTGTGGTCCCTGCTGCCTTGAGATCATTAACATGCTCCTCCTGTGTAGTTCTAGGCTGATCTCTCACCTTTCTCATAATCAACATCACACCACGATGTGGTTTTTAGTGATCAAATGAAGAAAGCAACGAGTCTTGGAATTTTAAAACTATTCTATTTTAAACCATATTCTTTAATGTCCTAATAATGATGTTCTGTGAGGAAGTACTATGTGCTATGTCATGTTTTCTGTTATTTACGATGTGACCGATTCTGCCAGGTCCTGCCAACCTAGTCTGTGTGCTTTGGGTTTTATCTGTTTTTGTTTGTGTGCGTGTCTGTCTATTCTTGGGTCTGAGCTCTTTCTAGCCTCCTCTGCATCACTGGATCAGGTTACAGTGGTTCTTGCGGATACCTTCATCGTCCACTGTACTGAGAGTGTAGAGTGTGTACAGACATGCGTGTGTGGAGCTGCATTTATTAGTTATTTTTATACAAATATTTTATGCCTGTATTCTGACACGCAGTAAATAATGTAAGTGGACGACACCATTACTGAGGAGAAAATCATCTGCTGTTACTACAGGCCGTTTTCAATTTACACTGTGTCAGAAGGAGAAACTTAAATATGTAAAGAAACATTTTTGTTCTCCGTCATTCTCACATTTTTATTAGGAGAAAATACATTTTGAGCACAGTTAATGATTAAAGCCTGGTTTTAATAACGGCACATATTTGTCCAGTTATTTAGTATCTGTTGATGCCAATCACAGTGCATTCAGTTTAATGTTTCCTGCAGGTGCTTTAACAAAGAGTGGCTAATATTTACAGCTGAGTGAGACAAGTACACTGTCTGGATTTAACATGGTTTTTGCATTTAAAATGTTTAAAATGGACAAATTCTTGTTCGTTTCTGCCATTTTCAATTGTTTTAAAGTATATATTTGTAATGAAGCTTTCAAAAGTGAACTGAGAATAAGTTACTATCAGATGGTTTGTTAAACTGTGGCTTTTCACAGGTTTTCTATATTGATTTACATATCGGTAACATGCTTTAGGATAATATTCTTATTCTGTAATGAAATTTACTCCTTGGTGTAGGCCGTGCCATGTGTCTGATGTGGAAAGGATGCCTACACTATACAAAGTTTTTTCCCTCCTGTCTATTTTGCCACTGTGTTCTGTTTTGATGTATAATGCTTGTGGAATTGCCTTGTCCCTCCTTTGTTCAATACATGATCGAAGTTGTAGTTATGGCTGGATCCTTAAGGTTTAATCAGCAGTCTACTGACCAGTCTACTGTGGACATCCAAGAATCATTCTGTTGACTGTTCTTCAGCCAACTAGCACATATATCCTTTTATCTGTCTCACTCACTGATCAGCAGTGACTGCATGCTCCATGTTTCTGTGTTTTCCTCTTCCCTTTTTTTTTTCTTCAAATGCAAGCATATGTGTGCTTTTGTCCATGAATAATTCACTCTGCAACACAGACGTAGGCATTGATGACATCACATGTTCTTCCTTCTTCTCTGCTCAAATGCAAACACACTCGTTTACCCCATTGCATGAAATATCATTGCGCTAATACTTCAACATAATCTTTAAATTGCAATTTTTCACTAAATGGAAGCTTATATAATTTAATTTATATATATATATACACAAATGCCTTGCCTAGGTTAAAATGGTGTACTTTAAAGAATTATTCCAGAAACATTTCTACATTTCAGCTTAATTAAATGGTTAAGATGTTAAGGCATTTAGTTAGTTGTTCAATATGAAATTTTTACAAGGGTAGTGATGGGAACCAGGTGTATGAAGATTGTAATACCGCTTCCGACTTCCTCACAGAAAGTTATAACATGAAATGGATAAGAAAATGTTGCTTTCTGTACATATGGTTTTGAGAAACTTTTGCCCAGAATGCATTTTTGAAAAAATATATATATTAGTAGTAGAGGCATTGTAAGATGTAAGACAAAGAAAACTTTTGTCATGAGTATTTTTGGATGGTAATTAAGCCTTATATTGTTTCAAATACAGCTGTGTCCTGCATGGCATCTTGTTGGCCTGACAGCTCAGTTGCATTCTTAGTTATTTGAGCCCTTTTTCTATTCCAAGATAGTATCATTCGCACATGCAGCGTCTCAACACTTCTCAACCTGAATTTTGTTGTATATCTCTTACAGTGATGATGAATCACGTCTATTGTTTTAATATTACTTTAAGGCCATATCATCCCTTTTGTCCTCTCCAGAGGTACTTCTGTAGCCACTTTAGTTTGTAAAGTGTTTGTTCTGTAAATCTACCCGTAAGTGGCTGTTGTACTGTAATCTAAAGAAATGCCACGGTCTCAAATACTCCTATAATTGTAGTTGCTCTACAAGTAGTAACCAGCATGAGCCAAATTTGTCTCTCTTCTGTGTGTAATTTAGTTACTTGGCTTTTGTCTGAGTGAAAGATGGGCCTCAATATACAGTACTCTTTCTGATCAAGTAATGGTGGTAAGGATGAGCATAAATGTGTCGGCTAGAAAAAACACATTTACCTTCTCAGTAAACCAAAGTTCATTTTAACTTCCTAAACATGTCCAGCTATTAGCATTACTGCATTTAGTTTTGTGAAAGATGACCGAGCTGGGCCTTTTTTGGCAATGAGGGAACGTGTGTAAAGATGTCTAAGGCTGTTATTCCTCTGTATGATGTATAACCCCAGTTCTGGAAAAGTAGGGACACTAAATTTAAACAAAAATGGAATGCAATGATTTGCAGATCTCAATTCAATATTCAATTCACAGTAAAACGGAAAACATCTAATGTTTAAACCAAATAAATTTTAAAAATTCAAAAAATTGTAGACCGCTACTTCTCAGGGAACTGGGACTATGTTTGCCTCTGTGTATAATCCTTTTAACAACAATCTGTAAAAAAGTGATACATTGTTTAGGATAATTCATTGTGCAATGGTTTTCTTACTATAAATATAAGACTTAGTGGATATAATGTCAATAAAGTTCTTTTTCGTCAGTGTTTTGATACACAACGCGATATTGAACATAGTGCAGTGCTGAACCAATTGTGGCCGGAATAAAGGAAGGTTCGGTCTCCAGGTTAGGTTGGCACAGTCGGTGAAGAGCACAGCAGTATCAGTGCAGCTAATGTTAAGGCTGCACACTGGTCATCAGGAAAGAAGTAAGATGGAAGATAGAATGACGACAGATAACCTCCCAAGGTTTCTTCCTACAGTTTAGGGAGTTTGTGACTCATTCAGGGCTCTGAACCAGACTCTGTAAAGTTGTAAAAAGTGCTATAGAAATAGAATTCACTTGAAAAGGGTCTAAGGACGTCAGTAGTGTGGAGATATTTTGGCTGTTTAAAGTCAGAAGCAGAGTAGTGTGCACTGCAAGCTGTCTAGCAAGTTCCCACAAAAACAGGTTACAGCACAATTGTTTTGACCATCTTTCTCAAGTCCCATCCCTTTAAAAACTAGTATCACTAATGCAGTTGCCTACTTTATTGCTAAATGCCAGTGATGCTAGTAAGCATGGGCGAATATACTCAGATATAAACAACCGATTAAAATAAATGACCCTCATTACCAACTCCCTGGCTGTAAACATTTTTTCAGACAGAGCTTCCCCATCTGCACACGAAGTGTAGAGACAGTTTATCGTATATGAGCCTCATTCACTAAGTTAGCAATTTGAAAAATAAATGTAGTGTGTTCTCCTATAGAACCTGAAAGCTTTTATTCAGAGAGAAAGAAAATATACCAAAATGAACCGTAGGACATCTTCACATCTCACTTGGGAATAAAAAAAAACATTTCAAGTTGATAGAAGTAGTGGTTTGATTTATATTGTGATGTATTATGTTGATATAAACAAATATGCTTTTTTTTTTCAAATTGCCATTTTCCCATATTCTGCAAATATCTGGGATTTGAGGAGCCCAATTGCTGGAGTTTTGGGAAAGGAATGTTGTCCCATTCTTATCTGAAATGGGTTTCTTTTTGCTCAACAGTCCTAGGCCTTTTTGTCATATTTCATGATGCACCAATTCAGTTGATGAACGTGTCTTGACTTCAGGCACTCTTCTACTACAAAGCCATGCTGTTATAATAAATGCACAACGTAGCTTAGTATTGCTGAAATATGCAAAGCTTTTCCTGAAAAATGCATTGTCTGGATGAGAGCATATGTTGCACCTATACCTTTCATCATGTCTTTTCTGCCTTTTCCATACGCACTAATGCACCCCATACCATCAGAGATTTTTTTTATTTAGCGGTGATAACAAGGTGTACGTTCCTTCTCTTTAGTCCAGAAGATCTGTTGTCCATGTTTCCAAAACAAGATTCAATTCTTCTGATCACAAAACAGTTTTTTATTTTCCTCAGAACTTTGGCCCAGAGAAGCTGGCAGTGTTTCTGGATCAGGTTCACATATGATTTCTTTTTTGCATGATAGAACCTGCATTTGTGAATGGCACAACAAACTGTGTTCAGTCACTGCTTTCTGGAAGTGTTCCTGAGCCCATGCAGTGATTTCCATGACAGAATCAGGTCTGTTATTAACGCAGTGCCCCCTGAAGGCCTGAAGATCACAAACCTCCATTATTGACTTCCGGCTTTGCCCCTTGCACACAGAATTCCCCAGCTTCTCAGACATTTGATGATGATATGGTGTAGATGAGAGATTTCCAAATTTCATGTTGTGGAACATTGCAGCTTTCAATGTCAGATCATTTGTTTTGCAGCGTTTTGGTGAACCTCTGTCCATCTTTACCTCTAAGAGACTCTGCCTGTCTAAGTTGACCTGGTGTCTTTTTAAAGCGTTCACAATGACTTTCACTTCACTACTAACTTGCAAAATGTTCCTCCATCTGTTTCTTCTTATTTCCACAGCTCTTGTTGCCCTGTCTTTTTCAAACATGGTGCTGCTATCAAATTCAAAACTAGCTGATATTTTACAACTTGTAATTGCTCACTTTCCAAATTTTTGTTGGGATTGGGAAATTTGGTATTTGTAAGTCATTGCGTTCTGTTTTCATTTACATTTTCAGTGTTTTTGGAATTGGTGTTGCATGAATGGCTAAGCTTTGTTATATAGTCTACATATTTAGTGTGTTTTATTTATTTCCAGAGGCACACTGATGACATTTGTGAGGTTTATGTTGCAAACATTCATTAGCTGCCCTCTATAATTATCTGCTTTATAACCCATCTAACAGGGATAAACTGTAGTGCATGGGTTCCCCACTGTTGATCTACCCACTACCTTGAAGTCTGTAGTATGCTTAGTTGTAGTGTGCAGCTGTCTCCTTTTCATAATTGGGACAAATTAGGATTTTTGTCTCTAATCAGTTATGAACTATTGATTTCATACCCAGTTGTTTCTTTGAATGTATATGTAAACTGTTTGTACAACATCTTGAACGTCTAAACGCTTACATTTATTCATTGGGCTTTTGTCTAAAGCGACTTTCAAGCTACAGGAACAATTAAGCATTTTGTTTGCAAATGACAGTACTAATGTGAGTACTACAAAGAAGTTGATCACAGTCATTAAATACATATGGCAAGTGCTACACCATGAACTATAAGTGGTACATTACTATCTGGGAGAACTCAAGAGTCCAGGGCTTTCCTTTTCATTAATTAATGCTACAAAAAGAGTCAAATACATTAAATACAGATGAAAAGTACTGTAATATAAATTATAAGTGGAAAATAACTCTCTGGGAACATTCTCTAGGAGGTATTTATGTGGAGATAAATTGTGTGTAGGTCTCCTGGGCTTAGATGCTGATGTGGGCATTGAAAGTTTTCTTGAGGTACTTCTTGAATGTGGAGAGGCTCTGCAGTTCTGATGTAGTTGCGCAGCTCATTCTACTAATGAGGAATAAAAGTCTCGAATGAGGTTTGATTCCATGTGGGGATGAAATCTTTAAGTGCTGTTCTCTTGCCTGGTCTGAGTGATCTGGTGGGTTTGTAGGTCTGGATCCGTTGATTAACCTGTAGGGGAACATCAAGTACTGTAATTCGATGTGTGGCACGATGGGAAGCCAATGTGAAGAGTCGAGCATCGGCTTTACCTGAGCTTGCTTCTTCTGGTTGAAGTTCGTATATGAATTTTTTGTCCTTTAACAAATTTGCAGTGCTTTTGTACACAATTGCTTTATTTGATAGAGGTAGTTAAAGTAAGCATTCAGCAGCATTATATAGTATTTATTCAAGAAATATTGCAGAAATTGATGATGAAAGGAAACTGCTATTTAATTGATAGTAGAAGTCAATTTTATATATGCTGCTCAAACCTGCCAGAGTGTTTTGTTTTGATAGCTAAGACTGGGCAATTGAATGAATTAAGGTAGGCATCTCGTTATTAAAAAAAAAAAAACCAATTTAAGGTATTTGCATGCATTACTTTATTAGGCTTCTAGCTGGGGGAGTGGTGCTAACAAATGTTTAATATATACAGTCAACCCCTTTAGCTCGCCTTCATTGTGGCAAGAGGCTGGGGTAGCAGTCCAGACGCATTAGAGTCATGGTTTTGGCGCTTGCTACTTTTCCCAGTAAAACTACATTTGCCTGTCATATACGGTAGTAGAATGCAGTTGAACGCCTATTAAATGCTTTACCGCAGGGGTCACCAACATGGTGCCTGCGTGCACTAGGGTGCCCCCAAGGCCCACATGAGGTGCCCACGGACCTGCTCGCATTGCTGGCTGGGAGTGGGAGTGTGTTTTGGAAAGAGCGTGGGTTATCCACGTGGGAAAGGTAACTGGTATATTCGTGTTGCTTGTGGATGTTCACGCATATTGCCGGCTGATAATAAAGCCTGCATGAGGTAATCAGACATGAGTTAATGATGAGAAAACAGTGACTGCAGCCCCAGCCCCAGTTTGGCAAGCTTCTAGCTGGAGAAATGCATACACTGGACACTTTTTGCATGTTGTGATGAGGGCAAGATGGCAGCTTAACGAGGTAAATAACATGTAAGGAAAATTGTTCTGCAGCCTTTCATTGGCGAGATAATTAGGGGTCAGCTAACAGGGTTTGACTGTAGCTTTCCACCACAAATCACAAATGACCAGAGGTTTAGCAAACTGTCTGTCTGGTGTCTTTGTGTCTGTCTCCCTCTCTCTTTCTCTCTTTTACACACACAATGTTGTTTGAGATGTGAATACTGACACATGGTGGACTGTCTGATTGGCAAGAGTATTTGCATGTTTTAAATTACATGTTAACATGTAAGAAATTATGAAAGCATGCATTAACAATCCCATGATGCTTTTTATCTATTGGTAAACATCGAAGCACAGCGCTGGTTCCCTTTTTTGTTTTTGTGGAGTTTGTTGGTCATATATGGCTGTAGAATGTAGTTGAAGGTGTAATAACTACTTCATGGTAATACTGGACTCCCATGAGAAACACTGGCATTCGCTATATGCACGCTGCACGTTCATCTTGCAGCATGACGCAAGCATATTGTCAGCCCCTAATAGAGCCTTTGCAGCATAATTACATGCATAACATTTTTTTTATTTTTTATTTTTTTACATCTTTAAGAGCAATATATCCACCCTTAGACAAAAATATGATTATTTTTATTACCCAGCCCTGCAACAATACATTGTTTTATGTTTTGTTTAAATTATATATAATTTATAATCAACAAAAAAAAGCTTTTACCACTTTATAGTACTGCAGTTCCACATTCAGAAAGGTGCACAACCATATGGAAGGTGATGACACCAAGTGATGAAGCAGTTCAGGTCTTCACGACTTGGTGTGCAACAGTATGAATGCTGGGACCAGTCAGGATGGTCCTTTTCTTTTGTCCAGTGTTCATTTCTAACCATTGATCTGAATTGTGGGATGATTTAGAAAAACGGTCAGTCGTGTACATTACTGCTAAAGAAACATAAAACTGCATTTCCAGAAAGAGGCTCTGACTGGTGTCTGAAGCTGGCCCTGATGTCAGCCCTTCCTCACACTGGTGGTTTCATTGCTGGAAGCTGGAATGGAGTAAAGAGATGTAGATTTAGATGAATGTTTATGTTGGCTCTGGATGGTGGGAAAGTATATGGAGCAGCCAGTGGTCCTGCTGGTCCTGTCCCAGCAGAGATGGTAGACCTGGGTCAGCATTGAGTGTCTGTTTGTGTTTCCATTTTAGTATGTGTGTCCTATATCAGTTTTAGGCTCAGTCTTTGAGTCTCATTTGAGTATTTTTTTCTCCCAGGACATTGACTGAACACATTACATCTTCACTGCTTATTGTTTTGCAGTGGTCTAAATTCCAGTCATGTCTGAAGCTGAAACTATTTTGTTTGTCGGTTTGTGCGTTGCTATTTTGCTTATGTTGGCTCATCAAGTGTGGACTGTTTATATAGTGGCGGTAAATAAATATTTGAATTTGTTATGCTTGTACCGGCAACAATGAACGCCCTGTTCTAAAGTTTCCGCTTTCTGACTATGAAAAATCAGTCATCTCGAAAGGTTATACGAGATTGCTGCACATCAGGTTTCTGTGTATAGTTGATTTCTCATACCAACTCTACTAATTAGTCTGTCAATGCAGAACATGGCCAATTAGCCTGTATTTTTCCAACTTATTTTGCATTGTTGGATTTGCCCCAATGTGTTGATAAGAGTAAAAACATTTGTAATTATCTTTGGTCTAAAAGTTATATATTTTACACAAACGCACACACAAAGTAGCAAGAAAATCATTTTAATTTTTTGGAATTTCATTTTCTACATTTAAACAGATCTTCATTTAAGAAATGGGTATTGACGAACATAATGTACCTAAAATATTAAAAATCTTGTGTTTTATTTGAGAACAACCATAAGCAACTCCTATTGCTATTGGAAACTCTGTGAACTCTACAGTTTATGACTTCAAAAAAGCTAACTGGAGTCAGGTGTTGGCATATCAGGAGGCTTGAGAAAAAAATGTTTTGGGAGGTGTGGACCAGAGCTACTTTGTCTGATAAACACTTTTGTTTCGAGTTTGTTTTACACAAAAATAATGTTTGTGAGCCATGCCTCAGCCAAAAAGAGCTTTCAGAGGATCTATGATCAACAATTGTTGGTTTACATAAAGGGTTACAAAGACTTTAGAAATTCCTCCAGTGTTTTGTG
>JBBIGC010000041.1:31685185-31700486 GCA_037576955.1 Lepidarchus adonis | reverse complement strand
ATAGAAATTGGAAGGAGGGGGGGGGGTTGGGGGGGGGGTTGGGGGTTGGGGGGGGGGGCGTGTAAATGTGTTGTGTGTAAAAAGTAGTTGATCTGTTTTGGGAGCTGGTTGGATCAGTACAGGTTTGGTGATATTTTCTTTCCCCCTCAATGGCCCCAGCCATTGCATGGATGTCTGAAACTTTCTCACCAATAGCAGCACTTGATTTAACCACTGATTTGATGGTTACTGCAAATAATTCTGGGCTTCCATGAGGAGTACTCTGGAAATGGTAACTGAATGTACTGTTCACTGTGTTCTAATATTCTAATATTAGTGATCTGAAAATACCACACTTACTGCCTCTAAACTATTCTTACATATATATTTCTCAGGGGCCTTTTGCACAGTACTGTCTATACCATTGCTTATATACAGTCTTGTGCAAAGGTTTGGCCACCCCTTGATAAATAACACATTTTGGTCATTTTTTTAATTAAATAGATGTAGAAACAGTGTCTCTAGGAAATGGAGAAAGTTATTTTCAGCAAACATTGATGCATAGTTACTTATAAAAAAATACAAATATTATTGTGGAGCTCTGCAAAGGTTTGGGCACCCTACATAGTCAGTACTTTGTAACACCTGCTCTGGCAGATATCATAGCTTGCAAACGCTTTTTATCGCGAAAAGTCTTTCAGTTCTTGTACCTGGGATTTTCTCCCATTCTTCCTTGCAAAAGGCTTCTAGTTCTGTAATATTCTTTGGTCATCTTTAGGGCTGAAATGATTACTCAAATAATTTGAATAAGTCGATTACAAAAATGCTTGAGGCACATTTTTGCATTGAGGCTTCACTTAATTTATGTCACCAAAGTACATCTATTTAAATTGTCTATGCTGTCGTATCACTCCTGCTTTGTACACCACTTCACAGCTCCAGTATCATTGTTTCACACAGACTATATACAATATACAGTTATAACTAATGTGCATTTCAAAGATTTAACACTGGAATGCCTGCTAACTGGCTATACCTATAACGGCTGCGTGATTTGGCGCAGTGCCTAGTTTCGCACAAGATGCTTCGGTTGCTGCAGTATGTTCGGGCGTTTAGTCATGCAACGTGCCGGCATACATCCACACAAGCTGCAGCCAGCAGACACAGCAAGGGTCTAGTGGACTTTGGACCCAGAGTCCGTCGTACAGGGCCAGTCCCCATTCAGAATTGCGAGTATGTTAGCCAACACATACAAGGAATTTGATTCTGGTTGATGGTGTCTCTCAAGCACAACAGTATAAAACAACAGCAATATGTAAAGATACATGTGTACTTGTGCCTTCACCACACCTATAGAGCATGTTTGCTGCTCCAATAGGCCAATAGACGTGATTCTGATAATTAAGTCAATTTACAGTCATTCTAGTGTTAAGTGCTTTTAAAATGGCGGAAAGTGAGGATCCCGTGCTAGTAAAAGGCAGAAAATGTCATACGTGTGTGGCCATTTTACATTGCTTTTGGTGGACAATTTAGTGCAGTGTATACACTGTCACTTCATATTTTATTTTTCTTAACTAAAACTGTAGCCACAATGAGATTTTTTGCTTTTCTTTCATGGAGCATATTTATTTTATATTCTGTTTATGCACTATTGCCATCGTAGACGTTGTGACATGCATTTCTTTTGCTGCAACACGCTAACTAACGCAAAGTTCTGGGTCATGAGAAAACATTAACACTTGCAGTGCTTTCTCTCCAAGACTGAAAGTGTTCAGTGCCATGAAATGGAATACATCATCAGTGCCTTTGTAGCCCAATCAGGGTCTGGCTGCATGATCTGTAGTAAATGACATGGATTCCATTTGTTGTTCTTAGACTCGACGCCAAGCCACCCATCTCAGACTCCACCAGTGCAGAAAAAGATTGCTAGCAGTTCTACATCACGACAGAAAGACAAGGTGAACAAGAGGAATGAGCGAGGAGAGACACCTCTCCACATGGCTGCCATCAGAGGTGATGTCAAGCAGGTCAAGGAGCTTATTGGCCTTGGGGCAGATGTAAACGTCAAAGATTTTGCAGGTATGAGGATATGGAATGTGAACAGAAACAGTTGTACAAAAATGCCTCAACTTACTGGGGTCATAATAATACGATCACATCTGTAAAACTCCAACGTAATTTTAATCGCAGGTTCATCAACCAGCGGTTCTCTAATATTGTTAACTTTTGTTCTTGTAGGGTGGACACCTCTACATGAAGCCTGCAACCTTGGTTATTATGATGTAGCAAAGGTTCTGATTGGTGCAGGAGCCGAAGTAAACACACAGGGACTAGATGATGACACTCCTCTTCATGATGCCTCCAGCAGTGGGCACAAAGATGTGAGTGGGTTTTTTGTTTGTTTGTTTTCTTGCTCTACTTTTTCACAATTTATGTTTTTGAATGCCATTAGTTGAAATTTGTGGGCATTAGAAACTATTAATATTATTAATAAAATAATAGAAATTATTTTAAATGCAACCCCAATCAAGGCTCAACATTCTTGGCTTATAATGCACAACTGTAACAGAGATCAGAGATATGGCAAATTTTATTTTTAGCCTATTGAATCCTCGCTCATTTCTTACCCCTCTTTGGCAGATTGTGAAGCTATTGTTGCGGCATGGAGGAAATGCCTTCCAGGCAAACAAAAGAGGTGAGCGGCCAGTGGATGTTGCAGATTCACAGGAAGTGGAGCAGTTACTAAAGGGGGAGATTCCATTATCTGACCCAGATGACAGCTCTTCAGGTACAATATCTTTTAGCTTGTTTTATGCCTACCCGTTTCTGATCATTGTCCGTACAGGTTAACATAAAATTGTCTTAGTTTCTTTTTCATCTTTAGATTTTGGTAGAATATTTGATTGCAAGTTCATTTTCATTTATTTATTTTTCTGTGTTACAGAATCTGAGGATCCACCATCAGTGAACCCTTCAAGTATAGATGAAAATATGGAGTACTCTGATGGTGAAAAGGATTCTGAAGGCAAATCGACCACAGTGAAGGCCTCATCTTCTGTTTCAGGTGTGGATGAGTATGAATTCAAGGATGAGGAGGAGGAGGAAGACCTGAGCAAAGCCCTAAATGACCGACATATCCTGAGACGAGAGCTGCGACAGAGGGAAAAAGAGGACAAAGAGCAAAACCATTGCACATCTAAGCAGTCCAACAAGAGTGATCAGACCGCATCATGCAAGTCAAAAAAGTCTAAATCATCCAGAGTCCTGTACTGCAGCTCTGACAGTTCAGGTGATGAGACGGAGACGCTGTCTGAGAGAAAATGTTCACCAACCAGATTGGTTAGCAATGATGGTCACAAAACAGAGGGTAGGACTAAAAAAGAAAGCTTGAACCTTACAACAATAGAGCAGAAAGAAAAGGGAAAGATTAATAAGAAGAAGAACAAGAGCCAGAGCAAAAACAAGGAGAACCAGCAGGTTCGAGAGGATGGGAAAGAGAACAGCAAGTCTCTTCTTTTTTCCACAGCAACAGTGTCCGACAACTCTGACAAGAGTGTTCGGGAGGAGGACTCCTTCAAGATGTCATTCAGCCCGAAGGATGATTCATCAGTGCACCTCTTTCACTTGTCTGCAGTGAAGTCCCCAAAGCTAAATCATAGCCAAACTGACAAGCAGACAACTCCATTAAAACAGGAAAATGCAAAGACTTGTGTTTCCATCGTAGATGGATCCTGTCCTATAGATGGAGTCAAGTACAACCACTACACAGATTCCGAGTATTGCACAGAAGGTCCCAGCAGTAAGGGCTGCAAGCATAAGGAGAAAAGCAAACATCACCATAAGGAACTCAACTTGGACATGGATGACGGAAGCTGTAGTCCTTTCAAAGATGCCAGTCTTAGTCACAGTATGGATTCTTCTGAAGGTGCCTTCAGAAAAATTGATAAAGATGGCAAGGCTGTGAAAAAACACAAACTGAAACATAAGGAGAAGGACAAATACCGGAAAGATTTTGACGCAGAGAGGAATCGCCACAGGCAAAAAGAAATACGAAAAGATGGTCATAGGAACATGGAGTTTGATCGGGAATTTTGGAAAGAGAATTTCTTCAAAAGTGATGAGAATGAAGAAATGGGAGGGAAATGTGAAACACCAGGTAGCTGCTCTCCTCAGAAATCTCTTGACTCTTCGCCAGTTAAAGAAGAAAAGAGCACATTAAAAGACAAGCATTCCATCAGCAACAGCAGTAAGGAGAGGAAATCAAAAGATGAGCGAGAAAAAGAAAAGTTGATTAAAAAAGAGAGAAAAGATACTACCTACAAAGAAGAGAGGGGAAAGGGGGTCGACAGCGACGATCGGATAGAAGGTCTCAACTTGGTGCGAAAGCCTGATGACTCTCTTCCCAGTGCTGGTATAAAAGAGGAGGCAGAAGAAAAGCCTGTCGGAGGACTTGTGGCTGATCAGAATCAAGTGGATACCACCGAGAAGAGTACTCGAGACAAGAGTGATAAACGGCTGCCCGCAAAGGATAGGGAATCTGAAAAGGCAGACAAAAAACATCCTGACAAAGAAAGGAAAATAAAAATGGATCATTTACCAGATAAATCTGATGTTCATAACTCTTCAGATCGCTGGAAAGAGAGGGAAAAGTTAACAAGCGCTTCCCATTTGCCTGGTGATAAGAGCCACAAAGACAGTGAAAAACCTAAATCTGTTCCTGTTACAAAAAAGCATGAGGAAAACAAGAAGAGCAAGGACAAGCTTGAAAGACGAAGCGAGAAAGATCGGCAAGACAAAGATCATTCTTCTAGTGAACACCGGGACAAAGAAAAAGATAAAACAACCTCAGAAAAGAAAGGAAAAGCGAATGAGAAAAGCTGTGATCATGCAAAAACTGATCGATTTAAAGATAAAGATTTTGAAAAGAGAAAAAAGGAGAAATCCAAAGAAGCTGCTCCTTCCATATCAAATTCTAATCTCAAACTGCTTCTAGAAGAGAAAAAGGGTTACATGTCTGAGAGCAATAAAACAGTAACTTCAAAATTAAAAGATGATGTTATGAAGACCCCTGAGAAAGACCGGGACAAACGCGACAGGGATCGAGATCCTGATAGACATCGGGATCGGGAGCGTGACCGACACAAGGAAAAGGAAAGACCTCAGCAGAACAGAGATGGTAAACTTAGCAAAACACGACCTACTGAGTCGGAGTCAGATCGGTCCAAATCCAAAGCCTCGTCTGCGCAAAAAGATACTCGTCCCAAAGAAAAGAGGTTGGTCAACGATGACCTTATGCAGACTAGCTTTGAACGTATGCTTAGCCTCAAGGACCAGGAGATTGAACAGTGGCATAAGAAACACTTGGAAAAGATCAAGCAGAAGGAGAGAGAAAGGCTAAAACAGCGACCAGGGACTGACGGTGGGAAGCAGAAAATCAAGGACAAAACAAAAGCATTTTCTTCATCCAGTGATCTGTGTACAAACAAGGAGCTCTTACGCTCAAAGAGCTCAGAGACCCCAGAGGGTTGTGGTCGAGAAAAGACCCTAAAAGATGCCACAAGTGGAAGAACGCTTTCACTCGATGCTAAAAGTCTGTCATGTTTCGGAAAAACTTGTCCAGTTGTTGAAAACAGCCTCAGTCGGTCTCCAAGGCCAGATAGTGAAAGATCTGGCATTATGTCAAGATCAGTGTCCATGATCTCAGTAGCCAGTTCAGAGGATTCCTGCCAGGCTACCATGCTAACACCTAGGCCCACTGAATATGATTCAGACCTGAATCTAGATGCATCTGATTCCCAGCCACCTTTTCTGCAGTCTTCCCTCATACTTCAGTCCTCCAAATCTCCGGTTGTTAATGATAAAGATACTAACAGTCTTCCTGATGCATCTCTTTGCAGTCGTACACCGCTGTCAAGCAAACATGCGTCTCCTTACTTAAGAGCTATACTGGATGAAGATGCTAAGTCTGCAGCAGTTGAAGCAGACAGACTGACTGAGGAATCTCAAAGAGCTGCTGATGTACCTTGCTCTAGTGATGAGCATGCTAAAGTACGCCCTGTAGAGGCCAGTGCAGCAAATGTACAGGAGAGCCAGAGCAGCCAAAGCTCATTATCAGCACATCTTCCTAGTGCTACATCTGTTGCTGAACATTCTGCCAGTGTTCAAGATGAAGGTAGCACTTTAAACAGCCAGTTTGGAAGCATAACTCCGTCTCAAGATTCTTGCACAAAGGACCTGCCAGTTCAGCAAACTAGCCTGCCACAAACCAGCAGTTTGTTACTGACTACAGTAGAGCTCAGCAAACCTAACACTACTGATGTGCTGCCAGAGCAAAATGAACAGGAACCACTTGATAACACGGATATAGACAAGCCAGAAGGTTCAAACAAAGATTTCTTGTTAGACCCCGTATCCCAAGTTTCATCGCCTGTGTCATTGCAGCCTCAACACTGCTTCAACACTAAGACACCTATGCATTCCAGTGGCCCACAATTGGATACTGCCTTGGAGCCTAATGACGACCAGTCAGCAACTGCAGATATGGATCTGAGACCAGAGCAAAGAGAGGAAAGTCTGTCAGTGGGTCCCGAAAACAAAACCGAGGACAATAGTGTCCAAACAGTTTCTGGAGGCATCCAAATGGATTGGGCATGTAGCCCAGCTCCGTCCATTCCTTCACATACAGCCAGTCCTGACGAGTCTTCTAAAACAGCTAGTGCACTCAAAGATTCCGCAGAGGTTATAGAAAAGACAGATTCGAATTCACAAGAAGATGCTAAATCGAAAATTGCTGAAGAGCATTTGAGCACAGTTGATGAACAATCGGAGGAAAATGAGCATGGTTTGCCTGCGCTTTTATGTGCAAATGTGTCTTGCACTGGTAGTCCTGAACAGGTGGCTGAGGAGCCAATGGAAGTGTCTGAGGAAGGTTCAGATTGTAGAGATGCTGAAACAAAAGTAGAAAACCTAATATCTGCTGAGCAAAGGCCTCAGCCCCAGGCCCAGGCTCAGGCTCTTCCAGAAACCAAGCAAGATGTAGATGTAGAAATGACAGACTTGCCTTCCATTGAAGAGAAACCTTCAAAACCAGACACTCCTTTAGATGGTGACCAAATTCAGAGCAGTAGTGGAATTCAGTCTGACCCTCAAGCAGACCTAGCAAGTGGAGCAGCCTCCGAAAGCTCTTCCCCGTTGTCTGTAGTGGACAGAGATACAGATCCATCCGGGGCAAGGGCTAAAGCCAGACTTCTGGAGGACGAAGTTGACGCACAGGTGACCCATCCAAGGAAACGAAAGATGCCCAGAGTTTCTCCTTCAGCCCAAGTGAACCTTTCAGTCCAACAAATCAAAGAGAAAACTCAACAGTCTTTGGCAGCAATTGTAGACTCGTTAAAGCTTGAAGAAATTCAGCCCTACCAGACAGAAAGGGCGAACCCATATTATGAGTTTCTACACATCCGCAAAAAGATTGAGGAGAAGAGGAAGGTGCTGTGTAGTGTCATCCCACAAGCACCGCAGTACTACGATGAATATGTCACATTCAATGGCTCTTATTTGCTTGATGGGAACCCCCTCAGCAAGCTCTGTATTCCAACGGTGAGTCTCCTTCAGTCTTTTATGTCATATACAGTTGTTGTTCCAGTTTTCATTTAGAGTGAGAAACTGGCCAGCCTTTAATTTTTTTCATTGCTCTTTTAGATAACTCCACCACCTTCTTTGCCTGAGCCACTAAAAGAGATGTTCAAACAGCAAGAGGTAGTGCGCATGAAACTGCGGTTACAACACAGCATTGAGAGGGTAAGTAGCTATTCTAAAAAAATGTTTATTCAGTGTAAATAAGTACAGTATTTTTTCTAATGGTAACTTTAATTGGTTGTAACACTCCTACGTTTAGTGTTTCATTTGCTGTGACAATTAGGTCACAATATCATGATAAAGGATGATTGAGAATGTTGTGTTATTGGATGGAGGATGCGAGCAGTTCTTTTGTCTTCTTGAGTGTCTCGATAAAAGTAATACATGTTCTTTAAGGCCAAGAGTTTGCCGTTCTTCCAAAAATCCCTGTTTCAGAAAAAAGAGGGGGGGGAAACATGCTCATTCAAACAGGTAGCATTAACAAATGTTTTTCACCTTTTATAGGAGAAGCTGATTGTGTCCAATGAACAGGAAGTCTTGCGTGTCCATTACCGTGCTGCAAGAACATTAGCCAATCAGACGCTCCCTTTTAGTGCCTGCACTGTCTTGTTGGATGCGGAAGTATACAACATGCCCCAGGATGTACAGGTAATTTATGTATAGGTATACAGGTATAATGTTTATGATTGTTTGAAGGGATTTTGAATTCATGTAATATTTGTCTACAGCCAAAGTGCCTCTAGTGGCAACATCAGACAATTTTCAGAACACTGCACTAAAATTGTTACAGGAGTGTTTTGTTGTTTTGTTTTGTTTTTTTGTCTGTTTTTTTTTGTTTTTTGTTTTCTTGCTGTAAATATAAATCAATCTTAATGATCATAATATCAAAATAACAAAAAATCCCTGTAGCTTTATTGAGTGAGAAATATGACTCTTAAGTGATCGTTTCTTTCATGCTCATGCGTATTGTTTTATTGCATGACAGGGCGATGATGGAAAGACCTCAGTAAGGGATCGTTTTAACGCAAGGCAATTCATGTCTTGGCTTCAGGATGTCGATGACAAGTTTGACAAGTTAAAGGTAAAATGCTTAAGAAAAACTTGCTTTTTTCTTATTTTTTTCATGGACAGTTTATTGTTTTGTTTAATCATTTTTCTTGATCAATTTTCACGTTTCCTCTTTTTAAAGCATGTAAATATTGTCAGAACTTTGTCAAAAACTGATAAGTAGTGGTCAAAAACAAATCAGTAGAGGTGGGACCAAGTTTTATACCACAGTATAGAAATATGTGGGCCCTATATGTGGTAATAAGGTTATGTTACTCATGTGCAATGTATCACTAATTATTGGGCACTAACATATTAAAACTAAAAAAAGTTTTCCCCTGTTTAACCTTGTTAAAGTATCAGTTAAAATTCTGCATAGCTCCTCATGCTGTTCTTGTAAATGTTAGTGATATTACTATTATAAATATAAATTTTCATCTTTGGGTTATATTTGAACCATAAAACTGTACATTTTGTGTGTGTGTGTTTTGCCATACACTGTACGGCACAGAATACATTTTGATTCCCCCAGTCCACAAATGGCAACACGTCTTTACCATACATAACGTTCTTGAATATACGCCATGTTACCCACCATGCTGCTAGAACTAGAATCTTGTTTGTTCTCTTCCTTTTCTCTAACTGACTCTACTCTTTCCTTTTTTCTCTCTTTCTGTCTCAGACGTGTCTCCTGATGAGGCAGCAACATGAGGCAGCAGCTCTTAATGCAGTTCAGCGTTTGGAGTGGCAGCTGAAGCTCCAGGAACTGGATCCAGCCACCTACAAATCAACCAGCATCTTTGAGATTCCGGAGTTTTACATCCCTCTGGTGGAAGTCAATGATGATTTCGATCTGACTCCAATATAACAGTAGTGACCAGGCACTCGTTTCTTCAGTCAGCCATTACATGGTCAGGACCCGAGAGACAAAAGCAGACAAAAGAACATAAAGCACTTGTTTGGGCGTGTGAGTGTGTGTGTGTCTGGCTCAGCATTGAACCATAAACCAGATACTCTGATATCTCTTAAATAAGCAAACACAAAAAATATGACAGAACAATCATCTATGTCTGTATATGAGTCAATCTGCAGTACAGTCGCTGTTAACAAGAGTGTCTGTCGAATGAGTAAATGTGTACATGCTACAGTGCTGTACCAGGTTCAAGGCCCAATTTAGTGTCCCTGAAGGTCCAGTCGCGTTTCTCTGTACCAGCGTTTGGTTGACCACGGTCACTGGGTCGAGATGCACTTCTACTATAAGGATCTGTTCCAAAGCAGAAGACTTACAGTTAATGGGTTTCAGGTTCGAATGAAAATGCACTTAACCCCCTAAGGTCTCCATTTCAGAGAAGTAGAGCCAAGGGCAGACAGACGTGCACCAAACAGATCCAGCCAGCAGAGGGCAATGGCCACCCGTAATGACCAGAAAGAACAAGGGAGAGGCAGGAGCGGGATAGAGGTTTGGGGGTGGGGTAGCAAAGGAGAGTACTTTTCTCCCAGAGGTCTCTATTCAACTTGTTTCTAAAGTGAGTGTTCATTATGTATAGATTGTGCTCTTCATTTTTTAACTTATTTTATACATACTGATTGTGCATTTGTAAATAGTCATGTAATTATTGTTTTTAACTTGTAAAAAGTGAAAAGAACAGAAAGGAAGCATAATTAAAATAATAGATATTTTGATTGTAAACTTTGTTTTGTCAAATGTTTAATGGACCAAAGTTGGTTTTATATCGAGCGTCTTCTGTTGTTGATGTTGGCTTAACTTTTAAGCATGTGTTTTCGAATTCTGTTCCCTTTTTGTTACGTTTCTTCTACTTCTATTCGTTTCCTTCTTGATTCATCACAGCAGGTGTTTTTTGACTTGTGATTTCAATGCTGTGCATGCGTTGCAGGTTCGTACTTCTTTTCTGAAAAGCTGTACTGTGGTGAGGTTTATGTAAGTGGTCCTGCTTTTTCCCGCCTTTGTCGTCTCTTAGTAACACTCACTTCCTATGTGTTGTCCGTTGTGTCTTGCGCACATTAAGAGAAAACCAGATTGTTGTGTCTTCTCAATAGAAAAAGACAACTTACTTTTACAGTTTTAATGTGAGATCACAACAAAAACAAAACCTATTTTTTACAACATAATGCCTTTTGAACGATGGTTCTAAAAATATGTCTATTTTAATATTTACTTGTTACATGATAATGTATATAATTGTAATATATAATTGAATAAATTTTATTGGTTGTGAAATCCAAAATGCTTCTGCTGTGCGATGTGTTTCTTCTAATGGGCAACTATGTAGGTTTTTACAGACACTTTTGTGAGCCTAACTCTTAGGCTAACTTGGCTGATTGCGGTTTATCGTGGGTCTGTTGCCAAGCGTGATTTGTTCGCCTATATCCCTTAGTCGAAGATCTGTTTCTGAACACACTGCCACTTTTTGTTGGATGTATTTTTGATGATGGACCAGTCATCTGTCTCTCTGCTCGCCCCAGCACCACACACAGTATAGTGTTAGTGTCAGTGCTGTGATCAGAAACTGAACTCTCTCTGAGGACCTTCCCGATTAAAGAACAATCTCGTCTCCTTCAACTCCTTTTTTTGGAAAGCCTTGATTTACTTTATATTTATAGGAAAAGAACAAGTGCTGTACAAATGCCTGTTTAAATACAGTCAAACCTCATTAGCTTGCCCTAATGTGGCGAGAAGCGGGGGTGGCAAGCTATCATAACGGATCATGGGGGTCATGGTTACAGTTCTGGCTCCTTTTTTCGCAGCGTTTTTGTCTTATACGGTAATAGAATGTGATTGAACATCTACAAACTGCTTTACGGTAATACTGGACTCCCATGAGAGACACTGCATATGTGCACTACTCGTTCATGCACGTTACTGGCTGTTAATAAAGCCTCCAAAGCATCGTTACATGCTAGAGTTAATCGGGCATAAGTTAATAATGAGAAAGTAGCAGCATTAACAGCAGTAGCAGACATACGGAATTAGCAACTGACCTCGTTCTAGGCTACATCGCTAACACAGACCTAAGTTTGGTGAGCTATAGATGGAGAAATGCATGCATCTGACTTGCTGGGTTGTGGTCAGCAGCGAGGTTGGTGGCTTAATGAGGTAAATAACATGGATAGAAAATGGTTCACCTTTCATGGTGAGGTGGGTGAGCTCACTGGGTTTGACTATTCGTTTTTAGAGCTCAATCTCTAAAACAGGTCTTCTAGTGTGTTTCAGGGCTGCAGTAGATAGTATCTACCAACAGTGATGCATGGAAGGACAACTGAGAATCAGTGACAGTCCTAGACACCCAAGGCTCATTGATGTATGACAGGAGATATGATTCGATCAGATATGACTGATATTCGTAAGTGGTCTCTCATTGGAAAGTATGATCAGTGAATCATCACCCCTAATGTAACTACTACTGGTAATTAAATAAAACTTAGAACTATTAGGTTATTATTATTATTATTATTATTATTACACAACTTCAAAACAATCTTTCATACCAAAACCCGAGTGAATAGTTCGAAATTTAAAATAATATTTGAAAATATTATTATTGTAAGCGACGTTGTTAGTACTGGGCTGAAGTGCGCGGTTCTTTTATATAGGCCGCGTCCTAATTCCGAGATGTGTGTCCTACTAAGTGTTCTCGCCCTTAGTCGCGCTCGTGCGCTCGAACGTAAATGCGAATGCAGGACATTCTGGTGTCACTCCAATGGTTGTTCCGGAAAACAAGCTCGTCGTATTGTGACGCAACCAGTTCTCCTAGGGAACGACTGCCTATAGACACATATGGGACGCGGCCATAGAGACTCGGCGTCTTTAAGAAGAAACTCTTCAGTGCCGAGTGCAGGGAGCGCCTCCTCTGGCCAAACTCCCTGCTGTACACTGGGGCAGGACAAAGAGACCAGACCCGTGAAGAGGAGGGAGAAGGTCTGTGGAATCCTGAGGTAGAAAAGGTAAGAGCCGAGTCGTACTTGTTCTTTTGAATGGAAGGGCTGAGTTCTACACCTTGAGAAACTTTCCACACTCCTGCTGTAGTGCGTCACTGGACTGACGTCTCTCAGAAACCATTTTTTGTGGTTTCCTCAGTTTCTGCCCTCTGTAGATGGAACTGTTGGTATGTTAACGCTCCGTTTTCTGTTTACTGAGGGGAACGCGCTTATTGCTGTTTCTAACACTATAACCCCTGAAGAGACTGCACGTATGTAATCGCGTGGCTTCCTCTGTCTTGTAGGCGCTGGAGCGATGAGGATGAGGGCTGTGTTCTTCCTCCTCTCAGCCTGCGCCTCCCTCTTACTCCTCATCAGCGTCTCCTCCGCGTGCAACAAAGCGCTGTGCGCCAGTGACGTCAGCAAGTGCCTGTTACAGGTGGGTGACGGAGCAGCAGGTTAATATATGATATAGTTCTGTTTTATATTGTACTGTTTGAGCTTCTTCACGCCTCAGGTATATATTTTTAACGTGCTCATAGTCATACATGTAAATTCACTGGCAAGTTGCCCCTGTTTATCAAATAGAACTATGCTTCATTTTTTCTCTCTAGAAATAAAAAGGCTAAAAAGTTATTTGTTTGAAGCATTTCTGTATGAAGCATTATTCAGATTATACTCTTTGACCCCTAGTATACTATAGTTTAGGTTTGTATTGTTTTCTGTATTAAAAATAAAACTTATAAAAAAAAAGAGAAAAAAAAAAGCCCATAGTTGCTGGCTGTATACTTGGATATATACGTGGATTACAATATGCAATACGTGGCCCACGATAACGATAATATCGCAATAATCAATATATATTGCACGACAATGATGTACCTCTACTTCAGCTTCAGGGCTTTACTGTTCTGTTGCGCTAGCATTGTGCTACGAACCAAACTACCATAAAGCAACTCTTTCCACCCATTTTCCTGCATCAGACACTACACAGACGAACAAACACTGCACAGACAAACAAACACTGCACAGACGAACAAACACTGCACAGACAAACAAACACTGCACAGACGAACAAACACTGCACAGACGAACAAACACTGCACAGACGAACAAACACTGCACAGACGAACAAACACTGCACAGTGCATTGCTCCCTATGAATCACGCCTTCTGCTACAGCGCTAGTGTGAACCACATCTATACCGGACACATTATGGAGCGATGCCCTTCTCCAATGATCTAAATTATTGTTGAGGACAGTTAGATATTGGCGCTTTAGCAAACACTGGTGTCTTTTCTCGTTTTTAAAGAAGCTCTGCAGCGCTGTGTGTTTACTCACATTGACAGTTTGCTGGTAGCGTCTTCCAGTTCCTATGAAAGAAGTGCACGAAAGAGACGCACAGAGATAAATAAATATAAACAAACATATATATATATATAAACAAAATAATCCAGGCTCTGTTCCCTCAATGCTCTAAAAGCCAAACTGTAAAGCCCAGACTTTAGATTTAAATGTGGCTGTTGCAAAGTTCCGCTTTCACCCAAATCTCCTGCACTCAGTCGAGCAGCGCCACCCAGAGGAGAGAAGAAGTAGCAACACCGGTGAGTCAACTTTGCTGCGAATGTTTATTCATTTATTAATCGATATTGCCGTCGGTGTATTGATTATCATATTACATGAGCAAGGATGATGATATATCGTCAGATCGATATTTTGACCCCTACTGTACACAGTACCCCGTGGAACACATGGTCATGTGACAAAGTAACTACAAATTTATTATTATTTATTCCAACATATTAAAACAGGCAAATTTTCTACACAAGCTGCATCTCGGTTCTGCTGTTCTCTTTACTATTGAAGTGTGTGGTGTGATCATCCCAAGGCCTTCAGTAAAATCAGTTTGTGGATGCCTAAAAGTGAGAGGAATTTATAAAATGTCGCATTTATTCACCTCTGTAACATTGCTCATCTCCGCCAGTCTCTCAATGACAAACTTTCTTCTTTTCATTCTTTCATTTCTTCTTCCTTTTCGCCTTCCTCTTTTTCTTTTTTCTTCTTCTTAAGTCTATTATTATGTTTATAACAATAGTATTATTATTATTATAAGGAAAATTGTAAGGAAAATTATCTTCAAGTGGCATAGATTTCAAATGGATTTTGATTCCATAACTAGTTCAGGAATGTTATTCCCCCGCTGTTGAATTCAGATAGATCAGATATTACACCCACATTAAACAGAAGACAAGTCAAAGGAAAACATGTTAACATGTCCTGAACAGGAATGAGAAAGTGAATGTGAGTAAAAGAGCAAGGCTAAGAGTAGATTCCCTCCATTATAAATATAGTGCTTAAGTGAAGGAGTGAGCAGCTGTCACTCAGACTGGACTTCAAAGTGCTAATGTAGAGCAGCCGTCTTCTTCTGGTGCAGAGAGTGATCATTATGTTCTTTTGTGGGTGGATTTTGTTGGGAAAAGAGGGTCAGGCTTTGTGCAGCAATGGAAACCTCTGTATGAAAAGGGCTGTTCTGCACTGTGACTGAGCAAGTATCAGTTCTGATTGTATCGCTCTTTCTCTCAGAGGCTCACCGGCTCCTGTCTGATAAAACTTCTTTCTCTCTTTGGTTGCATCTCTCTCTCTCTCTCTCTCTCTCTCTCTCTCTCTCTCTCTCTCTCTCTCTCTCTCTCTCTCTCTCTCTCT
>JBBIGC010000041.1:31662131-31675909 GCA_037576955.1 Lepidarchus adonis | reverse complement strand
AACCCACAGGAACAAAGACCGTTACTACATATTAAACCCACAGGAACAAA
The DNA here is from genome assembly GCA_037576955.1 of Lepidarchus adonis. Lineage (NCBI taxonomy): Eukaryota > Metazoa > Chordata > Actinopteri > Characiformes > Lepidarchidae > Lepidarchus > Lepidarchus adonis. The sequence goes on along the minus strand of JBBIGC010000041.1, from coordinate 31,675,859 downwards.
GACCGTTACTACATATTAAACCCACAGGAACAAAGACCGTTACTACATATTAAACCCACAGGAAAAAACACTGTTATGTATGAGACTGGCAATCACAGGAGCACAAGTTGACTGGTGTGAGCAGTAGACATCACTAGAGAACAGCAGTGTCTGTGATCTCATAATCTTGTGTTAAATTGTGAAGTCCAAACTAAGCTTTAATCATGCAGCTTTTCTTGTCACTTAATGGCTTTTATTGTTTTTTTTTTCTCTCCAGAATGTGGACCAGACCTTGTTTACCTTCCCACATGGCTATGGGCAGTTTGCTCTGGGGATTTTCGGTGAGGGCTTTGACCTGCGTGCGGGGCTACCCACTGAGGACAACCGTGAGGCGGAGAACCGCAGGGAGCGGGAGATGGCCTCTCGCCAGCGCTATGGAGCCAGACAACCACGGGGACGCCATGTTCCCAGAAGACAAGGGACGCGGCATGAAGGGGTGCCAACTCTAGAGGGGTGAGGGTGGAATCTGAATCAGAATGTCTTTCTTGGCCAACTTCATTCCCACACTGCCATATCAAAGCCTTGTAACTGTTAGTTTTGGGAAAAAAACTTTAAATAGTGCCCATTAAATATCATCTTATAATAAATGGGTTGATATATAATTATCCAGAATAAATCAAATGTTACATAAATGTATGTATAGAGTATTTGACTTGGTGAAATTGACAAACCAATATTTTGGAATGAAATTAATAATAATAATAGAATAAAAGAATAGAGCCGGGTGCATTGATCATATTTTCCTTCTTGTCATGTTTGAGTGAGTTTGAATTTTTTAATTTTGGGGAATTTGTCCTAAAAACTTGGTGCATTATCATAATGTTCAGACTTGATAATGATAATGAAATTCATGCTTTGTTTCTGTTTGTCTTTACCTGGCTGGTATTGGGATTTTATGGAAAAGAACTGTCAAGGAATTTAAGCTAGTTGTATGAAGGTCTCAAGGTTTTTTTGTTAATATATTTACCTCCATATGAAATTCTATCATAGATTATAGTTTTGTGGTTAAATCCATTTGTACAGGTACAATAAGGGGGAATAAGTATTCAGGCACTTTGTGATCTACCCCAAAATTAAAACCATTGACAGGTGAAATGAATAACTTTGTTCTTGCCTTGTTACAGTGGCACCTGTTAAAGGGTGTGATATACAAGCAACAAGGTAAAGTTGGTTCTTGAATTTATGTTGCAAACAGGAAATTTGGTCAAGTTTAAGGATCTCAGCCACTTTGACAAGGGCCAGATTGTGGTCGATGACTGGTCTCAGGGTTATGGGTACCCAAGGTGTCCCATTGATGTGCATGCGGAGCAAAGGTTAGCCAGTCTGGTTCAGTCTCACAGTAGAGCAATTGTTGCACAACGGCTAAAGCTTGATTTGATAGAAAGGTGTCAGAACACAAAGTGCCTCACAGTCTGTTTTGTTGGCACGAGAGGGACACGCACAGTATTAGGCAGTTTTAATATTACAGATCGAGAGACTGGTAAAGATGTCTTCATAATGGGTTTTTTTTGTACTCCCAATTCAAGTAATTTAATACTGAGTGTCTGCTCATGTTCAAAGAGAATACAATTGCACAGTAACTGTTTACTTTATTGTTTTTTAGCAATAAAGTAAACTAACACAAATTTTATCATAGACCTCTTATCACAATTGTTTACTTCAGCATTTTTCTTTTTTAAACAAAATAACCAAGTAAACTAACTAAAATGTCTTTATAAATAGCTTAACAATTCTACATATAGCAGCATTGTAGAACTGAAGTTATTAAAATAAACACATTCAGTTAACTTCTGATTTAAAGATGTATAATAACTTAATTTTAGCTTTTGCAGTCGCAACATAAAACGAACAGTTCTGCTTGGTGCAGCATCAAAGGAAAACCTGGGGTGTCCTGCAGTCGTCTTGCTATAGGAACTGTGTCTGATACTCACGTACAACCAGCTGAAACGTGTGCAGTGTTTGCTTGGTATCCATGCATCATGAATTTAAAAATATATTAATTTATTTTATTGACATTTTTTTGCAAGAGCTCAGCATCTCCTGGATTGCCTGTTTTACATGCTCTGCTGTATGAGCAACTGATGAACATGCGATACCACACATTTAAAAGCAAACATAGTCAGTCCAGTGTGCAGTGTGGCTAAGCATTGACAGGGTGAACCTGGCTCTCCATGTGTCCGTGGTAAAACCAATCGAAGTCCCATTTGATTAAAATACGTTGTAGGTGGTCACGAACCATGTCGTAAAGCTCAGATGGGATACTGTTGGAAATGTAGTGTTGAGCGGTTAGGACATGTCATAGATCTTCACTCTACTGGCATTTTAACAGCACCTTCCTATAAATTGTGCTGTCTATTAATGGTGCCCACAGTTGAAAGTGCCCTGATTGACCCCAATATAAGTCTAGAGATTGGATCAGGACATCCCTACTGGTTGGTGTATTTATTTGTATTGGTGTGTATATTTACAGCACCCCTTCACAGTTCTTGGCATCCCTGGTAAATATGTGTTTTTAAGCTTCTAATAAATTATTTTTCCCCCCTGAAAAATACAGGCTTACAATAAAGAAAAAGAGAAAAATCCAGCCTTTAATTAAAGTACATTTATTAATTGGTAAAAAAAAAATATCACACATTAAGATTTATTTATTTATTTATTGCATGAAATTGTGTGCCACAATTATTGGCACCCCTGCTGTTAATATTTCATATAAGACAAGCAAGACAGCACTTAATCTTCTCCTATAACATTTTACAAGGTTACAATTTTTTATGTGCGCTTTCCTCTTCAACGCACCCCACAGGTTTTCAATGGGGTCAGGGTCTGGGGATTGAGGTGACCAGGGAGGAGCTTGATTTTGTGTCAGCTGAGCCATTTTCGTGTAGATTTTGCCATATGTTTAGGGTCATTATCCTGCTGGAAGACCCAGTGACGACCCATCTTCAGCTTTCTGCCACCAGATTTAAAATGTCCTGGTATTTCAAGGAGTATGATGACTTGCTCCCTAACAAGGTTATTTAAACAGAATGAATGAATTTTTGAAAGAGATTTGTCTCAATATTTGTGTGCAGATATTAGCTGTACATGCTTTAAAATTTTTTAGAAGAAGGGTATTTACAATAGGCTAATGACTAGTTCACTTGTACATTAATTACATTTAAAAAGATTGTTTTCCTCATTCGTTCTTTTTTTGCACATAAAAATACAAAAATACATATTCAAGCTCTGAGGAGAGCAAGTCAAACCAACAGGCACATCCACACAATGAGATGTTGGCAGATTTCTATGGGGCTGTGTCTGAGTAGTTGAACAAGACTTCTTTTCCAGTACTTTGTTTTTCTTGACTGTTAGTGAAGTGGCTCCACATGCTAGTCAGCAGTACCAGGATGTTTTGCTAGGCCACGGGCTGCAGTACTGGTCATAGGAGTGACCTCAGTAGCACATTTGGTCGTCCCACTTTCTCAATATAGTAGGAGAGAAAGGTGCATTTGTCTGTGAACCTAAGTTTTGTTAGCAGGCTTAAAATCACACTTTTGCCTGTTTCTGCCATTACACATTTTTAAAAATTTATTTATTGTTTATAAGTCAAAAGTATTTATGAATACTTGTTTTCACCTCATTGTTTTGAATTACTGTGAGAACACGGTTCTGAAATCTGTGTTTTGTTTGCTGTTGTCTCCAAATAAAATGTAATTTTTGTGTTTTAACAGAATAATTCAGCAGTTAGTAAATGGAATCATCGCACCAACAGCTATGCCAAACATGGGCATGGGACCATGGTATGACGATGCAGGTTTTAAAACCTAAAAAAACTTTTTGAAAGCATCTTTATTCTAGTATCTACCTAATATACATACATTTATTTATATATATTTTTCTTTCTCTTATTTGCACTGATCTCTTTATAGGGGAATGCTACATTCAAACCCAATGGACTATGCATGGGGTGCCAACGGATTAGATGCTATTATAACACAGGTATGGCTGTATTATAATAATATATATAACTATAAATGTATTTTTTTATGTTCAAGCATGTTATACACAAACATAAAACCTTCACTATAAAACATTTTTTTTTTCCCTGTCCTGCCTCTCAGTTATTGAATCAGTTTGAAAATACGGGTCCACCTCCTGCAGACAGAGAGAAAATTAAAAGCCTCCCAACAGTTCAGATCACAGAGGAGCATGTGGGTGAGTTTACACGCCTGTTTCCAATGCATAGGTGAGCATGGGACACTCCTGCCTAAATGATCTTAGCTTGTTGTGTGTAACTTGCCTTTTGTGTCTGTTGTTCCTCCTGAAAATTCAAAGTAATCCAGTGAACCCAGTGCAACCTGTGCTCCCAGGGCACATTTACATGGAATTTTCTTGTTTTTACCTGAATTAAAGCTTCGAGTAGGCATCAATTATTTGATTGAATCAGTATATTGCAGTGTTACAAGGACATAGAGGCAAGAACACAAGAAGAAAAGACCTCTAGCTTTGATAGTGTGTGCTCTATTGTAAGCATCACTCAAATGCTTGCTTGATAATAAACACGTCAATGTGCTAGAAAAACACCAACTGAAGTAGCTCTTCAGAAAGGACCTGAAAGCAGGTGGGTGTTGTGATTTAGAAAGACATGTTTTGTGAATTTAGACAAAGCTTCCCTAGTGGCTGTTGGTATAATGGCACAACGGTCTGCGTTCATTTCTGGAACTTCTTTACTGTCGTAATGAGGATCGTCTCTGGTTTTCTTTAGTGTTTGAGGTAACAGTGTTGCATGAGTTAATATAAAAGTGAGTTAAAAGTGTAACTTATTCCTGAATATTGGCACATTTCTAGCAATGACCAAACTCACTGTCTAAAGCTGTTTAAAAAAGCTTTTATGATCTCGAATAAAATTCTACGCATGAACATTTCTTTGGTGAGGGTGGCATTTAAAAAAGGGGAAAAATAGGGTGATAAGGAAATTGTGGGGTTTTTTTTTTTCTTTCTTGAATATGCCCTTTTGTCATGTTCATATGATACTGGGGAGTGTCTTTGGTATCATATTTTTGAGACTGAATCTCAAATGGCTTATGTTTTCCTGTATAGGGCACTAGATGGGTCATGCTGTAACCTAAATTGTGCATTAGGTGTCTAACAGTGAATCATTTGCAGTTCATCCATAGGCTGTTGTCTCCCTGCTGGGAAATTTTTACTATTTTCTTACTGTTTGCAGCAAGAAGGTACCTACAGTCTTATGCAAAAGTTTGCATAATTTCTTTTTATGCCATAAAACATGATTATGCCACTGTGCAAAAGTTTGGACAGCCTAAGAGTTCCAAAGTCTCAGATTCTTCTTACAAGGCTTCAGACCTTGTAAGTAGTAAATGTCAGTTGGTGCCCATTTCAAAGCTTTACAAATACTCTGACTCTTCAAACCTTGTGCACACACTTGTGGACACTCAACAACCATGGATTCCTCTAAGCATCAGTGTAAGACTCTTAAAATTTAAGTTATTGATGTCCATAATGCAGGAGAAGACTACAAGAAGATAGCAAAGCGTTGTCAGCTTGCTGTCCCCAGTGAGAGATGGCAGTTCAGGGGAACTGTGGAGGTCAAGATGAGATCTCTCGGAGAGAACTGCTCATATGCAAGACAAATGCCTACAAATCCTGCAAAAAACCTGCAGGAAGATTTAGCAGACTCTGAAGTGGACCGTTCCACTGTCCTTCATGAAAAAGTCTGCAGAAGAAAACCTTACCTGTGTGCGTATCATAAAATCCAACATCAGAAGTATGCAACAGAACATCTACTGAAGCCTGATGTGTTTTGGAAACCAGTGCTGTGGACTGATGAAGTTAAAATAGATTCTTTGGCCACAATCAGCAAAGGTTTGTTTGGAATAAATGAGGAGCAGCATTTTATGAAACGAACACCTTGCCAACCATTAAGCATGGGGTGGATCTTTCATGCTTTGTGGCTGTGTTGCAGCCAGTGGCAAAGGAAACATTGCACGGGTGGAGGAAGGAATGGATTCCACTAAATACCAGCAAATTCTGGAAGCAAACATCACACCATCTGTAAAAAAGCTGAAGCTGAAAAGAGGATGAGCTTCTCCAACAGGACAATGATCCTAAACAAACCGCGAAATCCACAATGGACGACCTCAAGAGACGCAAGCTGAAGGTTTTGGAATGACCATCACAGTCCCCTGATTTAAACATCATTGAATATGTGTGGGTAGATTTTTAAAGAGCTGTGTATGCAAGACGACCAAAGAATATTACAGAACTAGAAGCATTTTGAAAGGAAGAATTAGAGAAAATCCCAAGTACTGATTATGTAGGATGCCCAAACTTTTGCACAGTGCCATAATATTTTATTTTTTTTGGTTGAGTTTATGGCATAAGATGTTTGCTGAAAATATGGTGTTTTTTATCATGTCCTGTAGAAGACTGTGTTAACACCTTTTCAATTACAAAATCACCAAAATCTGTTATTTATAAATAGGTGCCCAAACCTTTGCATAAGACTATATGTATAGAGAGTAAGAAGTCATTTGAGATACAGCTCAAGTTCTTCTTTACTTTGGGGATTTCAATTAGCTTAGTCATGCCATATGACTTGGCTAATTAGCTTGTTTTTTTCATGTGTTGATGCTGACTACTGGAATAAATAATCAGTTATCATCTCAGACTACAAATGCAAAGACCTAGACACAGATCTATCCTCTCAAATAATCCACTTGTTTTTCTCCCCATTCTTTTCCTGTGTTGTGCTAGGTGCTGGTTTAGAATGCCCTGTGTGTAAAGAAGACTACAGTGAGGGAGAGAGTGTTAGGCAACTTCCATGCAATCACCTCTTTCATAATGATTGTATAGTGCCCTGGCTGGAACAGGTAACCCAGTGACCTTCTGTTTGCTTTGCTTTTTCTTTTTTTTTCTTTACTCCTCCTAGTGTTTCAGCAGTTCAGGAAAGAGGATTTGTGGTTTTGAAACACTATGGTGTTAGGAGTGTGATATATTTCTAGCTAATATATGATTATCCAAGAATTGGGACAAGAATGCCTCTGCTGTGCCACAAGTTTATATACCCACACGCAAAATTGTATTATCGAAGTTGCCATAAAATTAATATTCTCCATTTTTTCATATTGTTACCCGATGCCTACATGCAGTATGAGGCATGTTACTTTTGTTGGGCAGAAAAAAGATTTTACAGGTGCATTTACAAACTTATCTAAAGCCCTTACCTGGGCTTTAAATAAAATGGTCTGTTTTACCTTGTTTGGTTTGCTCATGAATATTTGATGAGCTGCCCTCTGATTGGTTGGTTTACTTTGAGCTATTGCAGTAGATGTCAACCGATATGGCATGTTAAGGTATAGAACCTAATCCAGTAGTTTTCAGCCTGGTTGTGTTATGGGGCTGTTGATTGCCCGTCTTCCTTTCCTTTTCTTTTAAATATATGGATTCTTTTTACCCAAAATGATTTTAAATAATGTTGATATACACTATATTGCCAAAAGTATTCACTCAACCATCAAAATAATTAAATTCAGATGTTCCAATCACTTCCATTGCCACAGGTGTATAATTTTAAGCCCTAGGCATGCAGACTGCTTCTACAAACATTTGTGAAAGAATTGGTTGCTCTCTGTAGCTCAGGTAATTCCAGCGGGGTACCATGAAGTCCACTTGTGAAATTCCCTCGCTGCTAAATGTTCCACAGTCGACTGTCAGTCATATTATAACAAAGTGGAAGTGATCAGGAACAACAGCAATTCAGTCATGGAATGTTCGGCCACGTAAAATGACAGAGCATCCAAGCCAGACCTCACGCAGTGCAAGCCAAAGCATTAAAATGTAGTAGTATAAAGCACCACCATTGGGTTCTAGAATAGTGGGGACGCCTTCTCTGGAGTGACGAATCATCTGGGTTTGGCGGTTGCCTGGAGAACGGTACTTGTCTGACTTCATTGTGCTAAGTGTAAAGTTTGGTGGAGGGGGAATTATGGTGTGGGGTTGTTTTTCAGAAGCTGGTCTTGGCCCCTTAATTCCAGTGAAAGGCGCTCTGAATGCTTCAGCATACCAAAATATTTTGGACAAATTCATGCTCCCAACTTTGTGGAAACAGTTTGGGGATGGCTCCTTCCAATATGACTGTGCACCAGTGCATAAAGCAAGGTCTGTAAAGACCTGGAAGAGTGAGTTTGGTGTGGAAGAACTTGACAGAGTCCTGACCTCAACCTGATAGAACACCTTTAGGATGAATTAGAGCCAGGACTTTGTGTCCAACATCCGTGTTGACCTCACAAATGTGCTTCTGGAAGAATGGTAAAAAATTCCCCTAAACACACTCTTACACCTTGTGGAAAGCTTGCTCAAAAGAGCTGAAGCGGTTGTAGCTGCAAAAGGTGCTCTGACACCATATTAAACCCTATGGGTTAAGAATATGTCACATAAGTTTATATGCAAAGGCAGATGAGGGAATACTTTTGGCAATATAGCGTATGTTGTAAAAATAAAAGTACTAGCTGAGTACAGCCAAATCCATAAGCAGCCAGCTGACATACCTGACTAGTTCTATTTATATTACAATGTAAAACAAGTGAAACAATGTGAAATTCAAAACAGTAACTTGAATATTCTGTGAAACTTTTGCTTTATTTTTTTGCGTCAATATTAGTTTATACTTACAAAATACTGTAATTGTTTTCAGTTGCGCCCCCTCTTTTTTTCTGGAAGTATGGTTTTAATGTTGATATGCTGCATATGATCTTTAAGTGTATGTTTGTTTTTTCGTTGTTCTCCTCAGCATGACACGTGTCCAGTCTGCAGGAAGAGCCTAAGTGGGCAGAATACAGCCACAGATCCTCCAGGCTTATCAGGAATGAACTTCTCTCCTTCCTCCTCATCCTCTTCCTCCTCTAGCTCCCCCAGCAATGAGAATGCTGCCAACAATTCCTAAAAAAACCAACAAAAACTACCCTCAGTTCTCCGCCTCACACACATGCACACAAGCAGCCCTTCAAACATGTGTCTGACAGTTCTAGCATGGCCAAGCAGCATAATTCAGAACCTTCTAAACCTTGAACCCCCTCTTGAAATCGCACCTGTGAAAATTCTTAGTAATGCAGCAACTGCTCTGGAGAACTGGAGAATGCTCTAGACTGTTCTAGAACGCCAGTTTGGACTCAGTTCTGCACTTACTGGAAAAAGTCATGTTGGGGGGCCGTGGTGAAACCCATCTGCGCTCCTCCAGAGTGTGCACCCTTTAAGGCCAGCACCACACCAGCACCCTGTGGTGGCAACCCAGAGATGCCTCGTCATTGTTGCCATCTGATTCACTGGGACAAGCGCCAAAGGATCTCTTGATAACCAGTCAGAGGAGGAAAAAAGCCACAAATATACCACTTTCAATTGTATAACTTCACCAATCCTTTGCTTTTTTATCATTGAACTGGACAATGATCATTCCTCATGATTTGTGTTGTTATTTTTTTTTTCCTTTTAAAAACCACGGTGGGCAGTACGTGTCCAAATGTGGTGATTTTAATAAAAAAAAAACTTGGTATAAAAAACGGGACAAAGGGGTGGCGGACGTTAAAGTGCAGAATGTTCACAGAACTCTTTCAGAGCTAGAGTCTTTCACGAACACACACACACACACACACACACACACACACACACACACTCCCGCACACACACTCGCACAGAAAGCCAATAGCCCACCGGATTTAAATGGCATTTTAATGGAGACTCTTACATCTCAAAAAGGGGACACCTTCAACTAGAACGTTTTTTTCTTACATTGTGTTTTATGATTTTTTTTTTCATATATCAGTGGCTATGAGATGTACTGTATGTGAAGACACATATAGTGATATTTATTTAAAGAAAATCAAACTAGATGAGAAAAATGCCAGCTGATATGAGGACATCTCACACAGGAGAAGCTGATTATTGCTCTGTATAAAGTATTTATTTGCACAGTATTTTCATTTTCTCACAATTAGGATGATGAACAAAAAAGAACGACGCTGGACAGGTAGAAAGAAACTGTCGCCCATCAAGCAGTTTTTTTATTTTATTTTTTATACAGTATATCCAGCTAATTTTAAAGTCTTTAATTCAGACCCAGAAAGTCTGTGTGTTAGTCACACTTTTTTTTTTTAAGAAATATATATTTAGATTTTTCTCCCCACCTTCCCACACACTTTCAGTGACTCTTGGTTCCATAACACTTTTTTAACTTATTCTAAGTTAAATGATTTGTTTTTGTAAACCATAATAAAGTGAAAGAACAATGTACTTCTGCTTACGAAATGTTTCAGGAATGAAGACCAGTGCAAAAAAAGAACAAAACGTTTGTTTGAAGCTTTGATGAGACCTGATGTTTTGGGTGTGGAGATCTTTTTATGTCGCTTCAGATTAAGGTACTAGACACACGGATACAGATGTGTTTCTTTTTCTGAACCCGCCCTTCGGTTAGTGGTCAATCTTTTCTTGGGGGTGGGGAAATGTATGAGGAACTTTTTGGTTCCTTGTGGTTCGTCCTAGAACATTTACAGTATGTGGGGGTTTCCACAGTATTTGGTTTTCTAAAGAACTATTGATTGTGGTTCTTCTATGGAATTGGGCAAGGAATCCATTATCCTTTATTTTAAAGAGTTCAGTTACTACGAGCTTCTACATGAGCTGCATGTCTGAATGACACCGGTTTACTGCCACTGTGACAGAAGGAAAAGTGTGAGGGTTGCGTCTCTATAAACCACAGAAGACACAGGACACGGTCAGTTGTATGGGAAACGTGATGTCACATCACTTACCACGTTCTTTAATAAGCCACCTTGTTTGCTAAAGCAGCAAACTCGACTTGGTCCACAGATTACATTTTGGGTAAGAAGTTTTTCACTGCTACTTATTTCCTCATGACCGAGAAATGGTTTCCAATGGTTTGGTAAAATCTAAAAAAAAAAAAAACTTACATTTTGTGTTGGCTTGTGGATCCACATGCCTGAATGTCTTCTGCTCTCCTTCATTAGTTCGACTTGTCTGCTGTTCACGCGTGTGAGGGGATGAGAAAGAAACCGTAATCTACACCCTTGATAATTACCACTAATCACGACCCATTTTCAGCTGCTTTATCATGTTCTTGGAGGAGCTAGGCCACTGTATGTTCTCTAGTAAAACCACCGTGGTCTAGGATGCACTAAGTGCTGCTGCTTTCAAAAGATGAAGCCCTTCTGGTCGCAGGAGAACCCCTGGGGAACTCCACAGTTCTTTCTCTTCTGCAGCCTGGGGGATCTTAAGCCTAATGGGACGTGTAGCAAAGAGCTACAGGAGATTATCCCTGGTGTTATTTCATTACAGCGTTGTTTGTAGTGTGTTTTTTCAAGGTGAATGGTGCTTCTTCATTTACTGGTGATGACGGCTGTGTAACTGACCTACTGTGTTACATCTGAAGTGACCGGGTTTCTCATTTAGACAGATAAGTTAAGAGGGACAGTCAGCACTTCTAAAAGTTCTTGACTTTTCTAGGAATTCTTTCATTTTTGTACTTTTTAAAATGTTATTTTGCAGAAGGTTCATCAAACATTGGCAGAAATTGTTAAAGACCATCATTGTCCTGTTCTTTGTTCCCAACCGTGGTGCTGGAGAACCCCTGCCCTGCACTGTCTAGATTTCCCTGACTCTGACACATCTTCAACACAGAAGGGCCTTGTGTTTTAGGTGATTAGGTGCAAACAGGTTTTGTTGGGGAAAACAGCATTGAAGAAGGTTCCCCAGGTCTAGGATTGGGAAACGCTGCTTTGGGAGCCAACCAACATTGCTTTAAAGGATACTTTCGGCCGAGTCAAAGTTACTACATTTTCCGTTCTCCAGTTTTCTTACTTTATGAAATATCTTCTATTCCTTCCAGCACATTACAGCAGTGTTTCCAATCTGACAGGTTACAAAACAGGATATTTTTGGAAAGAACTACTTTTCCTCTTTGTAAAGGAGATGTGCAAGGCTGAAGAAATGTTCTGAACGGTGGTGTCCAATTTCTTTAACAGTTTTTCCCTCCCTGGAACCGTAGTGTTCACAAAAAACTTCAAACCTTTATTTTTAAGATCTGACATTCTCCCACTGTCTTCGCTTCTTTTGCTCGTCCAGGGAGAGCTTCACACTTGGGTCGAACTGGATCTGCTGTGGGAGCTGAAATAATCATTGCATCTTCAGATATGGACTTAGAAACGATGTTCCAGCCTGTGTCTGACTCTTAGTGAGCGTTCCGACTCCTGAATGGCTCTGCTCTTTAAGGTGAACACAGCTGTATGTCTGGTCAAGCTGCTGTATCGGTTTACCTCTGAAGAACTCCTCGCTTGCCGCCTTCTCGCTCAGCTTTCTTTATCCTCCTCAAGATCTTGTGTGTCTGGCTCCTCTCCAAGATCAAATAGCATCTCGCTCTTTTCTTGGAACTCTGCCTTTTATGCAAATGAAGCCCAAAGCATCATACTTCTGTGTGTCATACCAGGAAGTCGGTGCTGGTCTGACACTGCAGAGAGAGAGAGTGGGATAGTGTTATGCAGCTTTTCCACTCAGCAGCAGAAGCAGCAGCTGAAGGTGAGAAGCACATAGTGAAGTGGATGCTGTGACAGCATGCTGAACCTCTTAGGCAGCAAAAGGCGACCGGTCTCCTTGGCAAATGGACACGGCGCTCTGGACCACTGGGCAACCTTTCAATGTCATTGAGGAAGTGCAGTTCTCTCAAGGTAAACCTGAGCCCTCAGTGGTGTAGTTAAAGAAGCTTTAGTGGTGGTGGTGGTGGTGGTGAAGTAAGATGATTCGTCTTATTAGTAGCCAGACCTCAGAAATACAGGTGTGAGGTTTCCAGCAATCTGGAGCGGCTTCGTTACTGATTGGTTGGCTTCAGTAAATGACCTCACTCCATTCTTTCATATCCATATGGTTTCTAAAGTATGTTCTTTAGGTTTCAGATGAACAAATATAGTGACGCTTCCTCTTTTGCAAGCTGTGGAATGTTAATGGTAGAGGGACGACCAGGGTGGACTCCATTCTGCAGCACTTCCACCCACGTAAGAGTCAGTTGAGGAACCAAGAAAGCTGGAGGAAAGCCCAAATCCGTTAGGAGAAAAGTCAAAGCAGTTCCCTCAGCTAGAAGATCTCGCTCAGCAAGACCCTGGGGTGTTTTTTTTCTGTTAAGGGTCTTAAACGTCTTGGGGTATTTCATGTCCTCGTAGGAGCTCAACAGGTCTGAGGCAAAGACCACACTGGTCCATCAGCTTCTTCTCATGGATTAGTGGCTGCAGATCCGTTTCTCTGCCGCTAGGGGGCGGTAGGTCGTCGTCTGCCGTCACTGCGAGGAAATTGTCATTGAGCTCACCCTCTACCACAATGACGACATGATGGCACTGCGATTTCACTACTTCTGCTGATGAGTTGAAACTGAACAATCACCTGCGGCGCTGATCCTTCAGTTCCGCTGGAAATGTTGTAGTCGAGATGAACTGCGTCTCTTTCAGACCCTGTTAGTCTGGAGTTCAGGCTCCAACAGGGAGGAGAGTACAACTAGTTTGGAGGAAGTGAGAGGCGCTGTGGTTTGTAGATTGTCTTCGCCTCCATTCTCTCCTCTCCTGCCCCTTATCTCCTCTACCCACTTCTCTCACTTTCCTCTTTCTGCCCCCCCTTTTACCTTCATCCCTCCCATCT
>JBBIGC010000041.1:31625702-31644379 GCA_037576955.1 Lepidarchus adonis | reverse complement strand
CTGAATTTGAAAACAAAAAGTCAAAACGAAATAAAAACTAAAACTAATGAAAAATCCAAAACTATTATAACCTTGGTGGTCACTGTGTGCAGTGGTGTGTTCACAATGATCAGAAATCACGAATCACTTATGCTATCTACTTGTTCCTTTTTTTTTGACACGTCAACTGGCTGTTCTCACCTGACAGGTGCCATTGTTTACACATATACATATATACTGTACATGTGGAGAAAAATAATGCGCCCTGTCCTTCGAACAGAGTTGTGATGTGGCCATCCTCACAAATAGCTGAGCAGATGGACAGTTTACTGAGGCCTAATTGATCACAGAGATGCTAATGGCCCTCATGTTATGGCCTGGCAAGATGACTAGGCACAGACAGGCGTTTACAGAGGTCGAGAGAGAAAGCAAGAGTGTGTGTGAGAGAGAGAGGTGCATTATGACTTTAATATTCAGAGTTTTTCTTTATCTTTATAAGGGACATAGGGCTTTTCTAATTAACTTAGGTTGTTAATCCCTCAGTCATTTCCTTAATTAATATTTAATAAAAATATTCACTATGGTTACAGGCTAACCGATGTTTATCGGTAAGTGATTAAACGGCTCTTGCTTGAGGGAATATTGTCCTTACTTCTGCTTGGAGATTTGAACTTACCTCCCAGTAGTCATTCATCTGAGTGTAAATCTAGGCTCTTTGCCCAGCACAGTGTTGCATTTGTATAGCAGCACAGTTAGCAGCTTGTTTCGGCTGGCAGCCGAGACTTTTCCCTACTTTGCTGTTATCACTGCTGTTAATGTCTCCTCAGCGTTATTCTAATCCCCAGACACACTTAAGCACTGAAGTCAACACGTTTGGGTCAATTATGGAGCCAGGGCCAGATCAGGTGAGCTCCATTAATGCAATAATAAATGACTGCCTGTGATAATTATGGAATTATTGGTCATTTGCCTACAGTGAACCCTTAGAATTATGGGTTTAAAAAGACTGGATGTATTACACTAAATGTTAGCGCAATGACTGAATTTGACCTTTTCTTATTCAGCACTGGCTCAGTATTAAATGGCTGAATCAAACCTGTACAGATTTGCTGTGCAGTCATAGTAGATTAGCAGATTAAAAGTCGTTTAACAATGTGAAGTAAACAGTAACTAAGGAAACTAAAAAAAAGTTATTATCCTTCATTTATTGGTTCATCTGCTAATATATATTCCTTTCACTGCTAAAGGAACACTACAGTGTTTTTCAGCCAGTGTACAACCCTCCTCTATAGCAGCTTTTCTCAACCTGGGGGTCCCGGAACGCAAAATAATTTCTGGGGGTTGCCAGAGCATTGTGAAAAACTGTACACTTACTAAATAAAATTGATTTTTAATAACACCAACCAATGTTATTTTGGGGGTCGTCACTCAAAAAGGTTGAGAACCAGTGCTCTATAGCATATGGTCATTTACAACAGATTCAGATCAGTAAAGACCTGAAATCCAGCACCTATTAACTCAGCAGTTGCCCATTGAATTGTGCTTGTGCAAAAGCTGGGATGCTATGTCAAATGTAAACAAAAATTATATGCCAATTTAGAACCTAGACTCTTCTAGTTTGGAGCCAGACTGTTGTAATATGTGCAGAATACACTTTGTTGAAGTAAGCAAGGTCTTCCCAGAAAAAAGACATTGTCTTAATGGAAGCATATGTTGCTCCAAAACCTGTAAATGTCATTCAGAATTAATTGGGCCTTCTCAAATGTCCAAGGTATGCTTGCCGTGTTGCAAATACACACAAATATCATCATAGATGCTGTGTACTGATAATAAGTCTGTTAATTATGCTATTTCGATTGAAGGACATTGTGACCATGATTTCCATAAAAAATGTTTTACTTGTCAGACCAAAAGACTGTTTTCCACTTTGCTTTTGTCTGTCTTGAGCCCAGAGAAGGTGGTAGAATTTCTGGATCATGTATGTATATATATATATATATATATATATATATTGCACTAATTGCATGTCTTTCAAAGATTTTTCATGTGAAAATCCCCATCTTTCCTTTTAAGATCTTTCTTTCCTCGCTGGGAATTTTTTATACCCAGTCATGTTGTTGACCTGTTGATAGATTAAGACCACATTAAAATAAGATCATTATTGTCATTCCACATCATACTTAGTACAATAGTACTGGAGTACTGTCCCCAACCACAATTAATGCAAAAATATAGTAAACTATAGTCAAATAAAGTAAAGTAAAATAATGTATACAATAATAGATACCATATTAGAAATATGTAGAATTGAATACAGAAAGGAATCTTTGCACAATTGCTCTAAATCATCCAGTGACCTGGGTCCTCTCCTCTCCTCTTCAGCTCAGTTCACAGGTTTTCAATGGGGTTGAGGTCTGGGGACTGAGATGACCACAGGAGGAGCTTGATTCTGTGTCTGGTGAACCATGTCTGTGTAGATTTGGCCACATGTTTAGGGTCATTGTCTTGCTGAAAGACCCAGTGACGACTCATCTTCAGCTTTCTGGCAGAGGCACCAGATTTTGATTTAAAATGTCCTGGTATTTCAAAGCATTCATGATGCCATGCACCCTGACAAGGTTCCCAAGGCGTCTGGAAGTTAAACAGCATCACAGATCCTTCACACAGTGGGGATGCAGTGCTATCTTGGTCTTATCTGACCAAAGCACACAGTCCCAGTTGAAGCCCCAGTACCACTTAGTGAACTCCAGACATTTGCGTTTATGATTGTGAGTGAGAAGGGTTTTTTCTGTGCAGGCCTCCCAAACAGCTTGTTGGTCTGTAGACAAAGCCTGATGGTTGTTTTGGAGACTTTGTGACCCCAAGATGTCAGTGAGCTTTGGAGAACTTTTTATTTCTCTTACCATCCTCCTCACTGTGTGTGGTGGCAAAATAACCTTGCGTCCTCGTCCAGGCTTGTTTACCACTGTTCCAGTTGTTTTAAACTTCTTAATGATCCTCTGACAGTAGATATGAGCAGGTGCAGGCGAGTGGATATTTTCTTGTAGCCATTGTCTGACTTGTGAAGGTCGACACACATCTGCCTTACTTGAATGGTGTGTTTCTTTTTCTTTCCCATGTTGAAGAGTGGATAAAAGA
Source organism: Lepidarchus adonis (assembly GCA_037576955.1). Classification (NCBI taxonomy): domain Eukaryota; kingdom Metazoa; phylum Chordata; class Actinopteri; order Characiformes; family Lepidarchidae; genus Lepidarchus; species Lepidarchus adonis. The sequence continues at coordinate 31,641,262 of JBBIGC010000041.1, read as the reverse complement.
AATGGGCTCTGTGTCACATCATATTTATACCCCAGGGAAACAGGAAGTGGTGAAATACTAATGAAATGTTCCTACATACTCTGATCAACTTTGTAAACTACTGTAGAAATGACAGAAATATTTTAATTACATTTATTTCCTAAGAATGTTTAGGGATGCCAATAATTGTGGAACAGGTGATTTTATGAAAAATAATTATTATAATAATTATTAATAATAATAATAATTATTTTTTCCTCCCTTAAAATTCACTTGAGTTGAAAGTTACATTTTCTACAATTTTCAGTGTGGGAATATGCTTCTGCAATAAACATTGCATTTATTTTAAGGCTTTTAAGACATCTTAACCAGGTGTGCCAATAATTATGGAGGGCTAAGTATGTAAAGTGTCAGAACATATGTAATATAATTATTGACATGCTTCTCATCTAATCACAACCACCTCTAAGGTGCTGCGTTCTTTGTCAAAAGAAAGAAAACTGAAATATGTTTCTAATATTATGTCTGACCAAAAATAACATTACAGAACAATGCATTTTTTACCTTGAGTGTTAGCATATCAGCTTCTGTTGCTCAAACCACTATTAGCTGTGAAAATCTGGCTCTTTAATATGGACTTCCTGTTAGCTTCTTAGCATGTTCACTTCTGCTAACCAGCTCAGACTATACTCCACTGAAAGCAGAACATTAGTTACAGAAACAATGTTAGTGATAATTAGCAATAATCTTTATCTAGCTGAGGATTTGTGCAATATTTTCAATTATAACAATTTGTGGGGATATTGTGATTTGTGATGATGTGATTTGTAAGCATAATTCATGTCCTCTGAAGTTGCAGCTAACGTTTGTAGCATTTCAGTTCTTCTCACATTTTCATTTTTACATGGTTGCAGTGACCACTACAGACAACACACTAGTCTCAAATGTCTCAGAGATATTTAATGGAACATAAAATGTTATCTTAAACAGTGAGGATGATTTCTTTGAGTAATAAACTGAGACTTGCTGTGTTTCGTTAATACTGTGCTCACTTATTATCTATATAACCTTTTCTAAGCTATGTTTGAGCAGTGCCTGTAATTTAGCAGTTTTGAGCTGCCCATGCTCCCAAAAACACTGATCTCTGTTTGGCCTCTGGTAAATTGGTAAACTACGAACTGGAGTCATTTGGGGCATTACTGATTACACATTCAGAGTGCAGTGGCAGAGCTGTACTCTCCTGTAATTGCTTTAACCTTATAATCCTGCATCCTGCCATCCATGGTCGTCTTCTCCGCCTTTTCCCCTCAGCCGCCTGGGCTATGACTCACACACACTCCTAAGAGAGAGACTCTGATGATGCATCCGCTTGTTTATGATGGCTTTTGTTCACACTGCAAGATTTGTTTCTTGAATAAGACCCTTAGACTTGTGTTCAGATTGTGGATGATATTAGACTAAATCTGCATGGTCAGCCTGCAGTCTCATTTGCTTGCAACTAGTAACTTTTCTAGGGAGGTACAAACATTTGTGAATATATCTCAATATTGATGTGTGTTGTTTCGTAATGACTATGCTCTATGCAGAGCAATCATGCTATATCTCAGAAGTCTTGCAGTGTTGTAATTTTAGTTACTAGAAAATGAACAAAACATGACATTAATTTATTTTGATTTAGTCAGCAGGTAATGTTAGCTTAAAAGCTCAATAGCCTCTGCCATTCATTTTCAGAGGCAGGCTTTCAGTCTTTACTGTCACTGTACAACTGCAGCATACAGAGTAGTACTATGTTCCAAAAATGTATGTTAAAGGTTTCAGCACAACACAAAATATAAGTTGCATTTAAAGAAACAAGATTTGACATGCTAATTCATTCCACAACATTAGTTTTCAGTCCACAACGAAGCATTTTTAAACACTAAAGCACTCCACTGATGTATGTACACATCTCTTGCTAATAAATATGTTATTAATCACTATATTGCATTGCTATTTCTTTGCAAATGCTTTTAATGCATTTTGAAACATTTTATTATATTTTTCATTTGTTCCAACATACTAGCAAATAAAGCATCTCCTAATAAAATTACAACAGTGCTATATGGTTATTTAAACCAGCATTGATAATTTCCCCATATTGTCATATGGAGGTTTTCATTATGAGCTCCACTGATGATAAAGCTTGGCTCTGATTAATTCAGGAAATTTTGATGCTAAGGTCCTGCATGAGAAGGTCAGTCTCTGTCAGCATGCCCTCAGGGATAGTTTGATTTAAATGGTCAGTCTGGGTAGACCAAAGGGCACTTTCACTTCCTGCTACAGTGCTGACCAAGCTGAGTGATCCGAGATGGTTAAATGGATACCACAACTATTGGTTAAAGCAATCTAGCCAGGCAGGCAGTTGAAAATGTAAATTTCCTGGATCCTAATGACCCATTCCTGTGAGTAATGGTGAGTGAGACTGCTGTAAAATATGTAGTGAATAGTTCCATAAAGTAGCCAATACAGGGGGTCCTCAACTTATGATGGGGATCTGTTCCTTATCATGTGTCGTAAGTTGAATTTTGACGCTAGTTGAAACCCCTTACTAAATAGTAAGTTTGGAAAGTTGTCTGTTTTATTACAGATAAATAATGACTAGCTAGTTTTGTATTGTACTACATTTGGGATTCTTAACATCTTATTAGATATGAGGCTAATAATGTATTTTCTTTGTGAAAACAACTAAAACGGCATTTATAATTTCATCAGTTATTTAATTAAATTCTTCTCAAACCAGTGTTCAGGAACCTCCTGCTTTTGTATTAGGAGTTAAGATTGAGCAAAAAAAATAGAAAGTCTAAAATGTCTGAAGACTGGAATGAGAACCACTGAACTGATTTGTAAATATCATGTTGTTGTCAATGTATTTCTTCCTGTACACTCTTCAAAAAAGTGCCAAATACGTCTTTGGGTGAAGACATTTTGCTTCCATAAAGAACCATTTTTGAAGAATCAAGTTTATTTCTTTTCTAGATCTTTTACTTTCTGTGGAGGTTCTTTAAACTTTAAGAAAGTTGTGGTGTTGTCTAAGCACTGGCCCTGTCTTCAGGAGATTGCGAGATCTATGTTCCGTGACTTTCCAGGAATCTTTAGCTGAGGATCTTGAGTTTGTTTTTGGATGGGCAGCATGACCTTCCCCCATCACTTGGTGCAATGCTAGCCATACTGTTAACTGCTGTAACAGTATTGGTGATCAATGTTCTCCTTCAAGCATGTTTAGCTGTACAATGATGTTCAAAGTGAGTGAAGCTCAACAAGGTTTAGAGGTTTAGTAGAAGAACACACCAGCCTTCATCTTACCAGGCTTTGTGATATAGTGTAACTGTACATCCTAGATAGTGGGAGGAATTAGGTTAAACTAGGGGAGAGAATGGAAAAAATGTAACATTCTTTATATTTACGCTCTCAATTGCAAAAAAGAACCAAAAACATTGATCAGAAGGTGGGAAAATAAGGTTCTTCAATGGCACTGCTCAAGGAATCCTTTTTGACAGTTATTTTAATACCACAGTTTAGCAAAGTGTTATAGACATTTTTTATACAAGTGCATCAAAAATATGCATTGGTATCACATGCTGTTTTGGTTTTGGTATTGTTCGGTTCACCTCTATCTGTTTGGTTCCATCTACAGGCCTGAGATGGGTGTATTAGTTGATGTAAAGCCAGATTTATATTGCATATTCACAAATGATGCTGTGGTGTGTTTATTATAGTGGGCTAATAACATTGTGTTGATTTTATTAAAGTTTAAGCATGCCCATTCGTTTTGTGTGTGTTGAGTCAGAGGAGAAACTGAAGCCTGATTGCCTTCACAGTAGGTTCATCATCTCCCTGCTGAATTGCTTACATTAAGTTCAGTAATTGAGCCACCCTCCAAGAACCTGTTTGCAAACACTACAGTTGTTCAGATGAATGTGTGTTTGTGGAGAGAATGCTGACATATGTGGCTGGTGTATTTTTCCTGCCGACGGTGTAAATAAATGTAGAGTGTCCATCGTTGATTGATGGGGCTTATCATGCTGTAACAGATTTCCTGTGTCTGATGGGTGTTTGATGCAGGGATGCCCAATAAATCAAAGCTAATCAGCCTGCATTTCCCAAACATCCTCCAGTCACCCAGCACGGGAAGAAATTAAAGATTTATTTGTTTTATTTGTGGCTAAATTGAATAACTTTAAATGAAGGTAGTTCCTCATTTTAGGTCAAATAATAAGTACCTACTCGAGTTGTTATACAATAAATGAAATTGTTAAAAATAGGAATACCAATGTGGATCTGGAGTGGGTCAGAGAATAGAACTGTGGAATAGAGCATTTTCACATGTATAGATTTTTTATAGTAATTTTATGATATGTGAAGGAAACTTGGCCTGTGTGTCACCTTATATTTATACCCCTGGACAACCCTGAAACTTAAATCAACTTAAAAAGTGAAATGGAAATAGCTTTAATTACATATTGTCAGTAAATGTTTCTATGACTGCCAATCATATAGATTGAGCTAGTTAACAACAACCACATACATCACTTTTTTTTTTTTTAACCAATTTTTGCCATTCATTTTGGCGCTAATGGAACACATATATAAAGGTATGGATTTTTTTGTTTAACAATTTTTTTCCCAGAACATCAAGAACATATTAAATGTAATTATCTATTTGTATTTTTTTAACGATAAAAAATTTGATCATCGCTTTGCATATAGGATGCAATCTGGATGCTAATTTACACAGTGGTGTATTTTGCTTGGCTTTGCTTCCTTGGTTACTCATTTGGCTCTTTATGTGCATTGTAATGCACAAGAGAGGAAAAAGCTTTGTCATGGAAAGCACAGGCAGTACAGAAAGCAATGCAGGGCCCACAGGGGAAACTTCCCTAGACTTGCCTGAGGCTTGATTAGCCATTCGTCTGGAGAAGAACAGTCATGCTTCCAACACTGAAACTCATGAGAGCTCTATACAGTAGAGAAACAGCAATGAGAAGATGCTACTGGTCAAAGCATTTTATTCCTGTTTCTCAGGAAATGCAGAAGAACACAAGAATAGTTTTACTTCACTAAAGCAAACACCATTCTGGGGTTATTATGAGAATTTGCAATATTGTGATTATCACAGACCAAGCTTTCATTTTAAAATGTACAGTCAGTTGCGTGTGTATTTCTCCATGATTATTATAAAGACCCACAAAGTTCTTAAACATTGGCTGCATTTTCTGCGTCTCAGCACTAATCCCAATGTTAATCACAATTAGAAATGTATGCTCATCATCCCATAAAACCTCACTTCTCAGAAGCACACTGTCAGTTTTCTAGTGCAGATTTTGTGCATTTCTTTTGTGACTAACAGCCACTGAAGAGCCTACACACCCTTTCAGTTCCAATGTCTTGAGTGGTCTTCTCACAGTGGAAGGGTTCACTAAAAACGGCAGTTTTTTTCAGGCCTTAAGGAAGAGATAAGCTTGATTTTCTCCTCAAAGATGAAAGCTTTACATGCTATTTATCTGTATTGATGGGGTCAGTTTCTGTGATCTACCAGGTCTTATATATTTTTGTTTTAATCACATTTCCTCTTACTTGTTTTGTTTTTACTTTTCCTCCAACTTACAGTAGATGAAATACTTATTTGACCCCTCATGGATTTAATAAGTTTGTCCACTGACAAAGAAATTAACAGTCTATAATTTTAATGGTAGGTTTATTCTAACTGTGAGAGACAGAATATGAAAAAGAAAATCTAATTATATAAAATGTATACATTATTTACATTGAAGTATTTGATCCCTTAGGAAAACAAGACATAATCCTTGTTAGAAAGCCTGAGGTCAAACGTGTCTTGTAGTTGATGAGCAGGTTTGCACACATAGCAGAACTTTGGTCCAATCCTCTTTTCAGATCAGTTCTAAATAATTAAGGTTTGGAGGCTGTCACTTGGCAACTCAAAGCTTAAGCTTCTTCCGCAGGTTTTCTATGGGATTAAGGCCCGGGGACTGACTAGGCCACTCCATGACCTTAATGTGCTTCTTTTTGAGTCACTCCTTTGTTGCCTTGGTTGTATTCTTTGAGTCATTGTTGTGTTCCCATCTACGACCCCTCCATGTCCTGGCAAAGGGAAGGAGGTTGTCACTTATTTTATGGTACATGGCCCCATCTATCCTCCCGTCAATGCGCTAAAGTTGTCCTGTGCCCTTAGCAGAGAAACACCCCCAAACCATAATGTTTCCACCTCCATGCTTGACAATGGGGATGGTGTTCTTGGGGTTATAGTCAGCATTTGTCTTCCTCCAAACATGGCAAGTTGAGCTGAGGCCAAAGCTCAATTTTGGTCTCATCTGACCACAGGACCACTCTCTGAATAATCCAGGTGTTCATTGGCAAACTTCAGATGGGCCTTCACATGTACCTTCTTGAGCAGGGGGACTTTGCAGACACTGCAGGATTTTAAATCCATTACGGTGTAGTGTGTTATCAATGGTTTTCTTGGTGACTATTGTCCCAGCTGCTTTGAGATCCTTAGCTCCTCCCATGTTGCTGATCTCTCACCTTTCTCATGATCATCCTCATCCCACAAGGTGAGATCTTGCGTGGAGCCACATAACGAGGTTAATTTTTGGCCATTTTGTGTTTCTTCCCTTTTTAAAATAATTGTACCATCAGCTGTCAGCTTCTTAGCCAGCATCTTGCTTATGGTTTTGTAGCTCATTCCAGCCTTGTGCAGGGCTACAATCTTTGACATCCTTAGACAACTCTTTGGTCTTGTCCATGGTGGAGAGATTCGATTCTGATTAATTGATCGATAATTGTCTGGGGATGGGTGTTTTATACTGGTGACTTGCTGAGATAATTGTCTTTAATGTGGGTGAGGAGATGAAATAAGGATTCTTAATAACTCTTAATGGTTGGTAGAGGATCAAATACTTATTTCACACTTTAATATAATGTGATTTTCTGGATATTCTCTTTGATATTTCTCACTGTTTCTCAATTCTACTATTAAAATTATGAACTGTGAATGAATTATCTCTTCCCTGTCTCTGTGAAGTGGAACACAATGTCCAGTGAGAGTGAGCAATTGTTTATTTAGGTCAACACAGCTGTAAGTTTGATGGGTTTGATGAAGGTTTACTTAAACTACATCAAGCTGTTCATTAAGGTGTTTTAGACTCGTTAATGTGGTTTAAAACACAATATTACACAAAATGAACAGAACAACAGTGACTGTTATCACATATCCTCTCAGGAGGAGAGATGGTGATTGAAAATCAGATTTTGTTGCAATATCGGTTATAACTTCTGTTATAAAAGTTTGTTCAGTTTTGAAGTTCACAATCATACTGCACCCTAAACCATATCCACAACTCTAAACCACCTTAACGAAGAGCTGAAAGTGGTTTGAATCTGCGTTTGTTTTTTTCCCCATTTGTTTCTATGCTAATATATGTTTTTGCAGAACAAGCATATCACAAAGCAATTCTGTCAAATTCGGATAATAATACAATATTATATGTTCTACTTACACAAATGAATGTGGTATGGATTGAAAATTAGAAGTGACATTAAAGAATTTCTCTGCTCGTTTCACTGAACTATGAGTAAAAAATCTACTAAAAGGAAGAAGAGAAGAGAAGGCTTGAGCCACTGTGTTATGTTCTCTTTCAGATCTTCCATATGACCTACGACTTGGCGAGTGCTGTGATGCGGATCTTTAACCTGATCGCCATGATGCTCCTGCTGTGCCACTGGGACGGCTGCCTGCAGTTCCTGGTGCCCATGCTGCAGGATTTCCCCTCTGACTGCTGGGTCTCCCTCAACAAGATGGTGGTACGTAGCTGACAGGAATTAACCCTATATTTGCAAACCTCTTTGATTTTGTTTTCTTTCTCTCAACTTTGCACCCTTTCCTTCTTTCTGTTGATAATTTGACCAAATAATCAATACAATATTGTTTTACTTTCCCCCATTTGTACTCAATAAGCTAATAAGTGTCTGTGTTCTCTTTAAGATTAATGCCTTGTGCAATTATGGCTTCACAGTTGCAGCAATGCAACATTCTGACTTTTTATTTTAAGTTATCTGCATGTCAAACAATGTCAGAAACCACGTAAGTTTATTTGAGATTATTTAAAGGGCCACTTCGGCCTAAAACTAGCAGTTAATGTTATTTATCATATTCAGGGACACCATAAAGGTGAGTTAGAACAATACCTGGGCCCTAGCATTGACTGGGGGCTCTCAGAGAACAAAAAACAAAAATATCTATGTAGGGTGTTAGGGCCCAATATTGATCATTTTAATAATCTCTTACAACAATCCCCAACATCACACATCATACATTAAGATTCTTTCTTAAGGCCACTTGTGCTGAGGCTCAATACAAACATGGTATTCTGATTCTCAGTAGTATTGTTAGATATTGAACTTCCTTGCGCATTAGCACTTGCGCATTCCTCCCACCTTTGAGGTATATCATCAAAAATGCGTTTTTAAATAAACAAACAAACAAACCTGCAGGCCTGCAGTTTGCACAATGCTAAGTAGGGGTGCGCCAAAATATTGATATGGCGATATATCATCGTCCTTGCTCACACGATACGATAATCAATACGCTGATGGCAATATCGATATTTAAATAAATAAACATTCAACGTCTATTTAACCCACCGGCAGTGCTACTTCTTCTCTTTTCTCTGTGGCGCTGCTGCATTGAATGCAGGAGACCTGGGTGAAAGCTGAAGAGAAGTTTCCAACAGATTTTGTGCAGGAGACTTGAGTGGAAATTGAAAATAAATTTTGCAGCAGGTAGATAGGAAAAAACTCTCTGCCACATTTAAATCTAAAGTCTGAGTTTGGCTTTTAGAACATTGATGGTACTGAGCATGGATTATTTTGTAACAGGTGTTTCTCTATGCGTCTTTTTCCTGCACTTCTTTCTTAAAGAATGGGTGACCCTACCAGTGAACCGTCAACATGAGTAAACACACATCGCTAGAGAGCTTCTCTAAAAACAAGGAAAGACTCAGTAATCCAAGTGTTCAGAATTGCATGTCACCACCAATATCTAGCATTTGCTGAACTGTCCTCAACAATAATTCAGATCAGAGAAGAAGCGTATTGCTCCATAATTTGTCCGGTATAGACGCAGTTAAAACTAGCACTCTGTAGCGGAAGGCGTGTTTCATGGGGAGCAATTAACTGTGTAGTGTTCATTCGACTATGTAGTGTTCGATGCGGGAAAATGTGTGGAAAGAAGTGCTCGTTCAGTTTGTATCACGATGCTAGCCCAAGTTGCCAAGTGACAAGAGGAAGGGGAACAGAAGTAAAGCCCTGAAGCTGAAGATGTGGTTTCTCTGTGCTCCCAAACATGGTTGCAAAGCAAATATGGGAAAGGTGACAAAAGCATTGCTGTTACTTATGTAAATGAATAACACATCTCGTGTTTCTGTGTTATATCACTACGCCATTGTCGTGTGACATATAGATTATTGCAAAACAGTGGTATCTCAGTATTATTATTATTATTGTGGGCCATGTATCACGTATCGTATTGCATCGTATCATGAGATACCCTGCGATTGCCACCCTAATGCTAAGTGGTGGACTATAGAGTCATGGCAAAAATTATCTGCACCCCTGGAATTTTTTTCAGAAAATGCACCATTTCTCACAAACAGCTATTGCAATTACAAATGTTTTGGTGTACACATGCTTATTTCCTTTGTGTACATTGGATCAACACAAAAAAGTCAAGAAAAAAGCCCAATTTTGACATAATTTCACATAAGTTCAAAAACTGTACCGGACAAAATTATTGGCACCTTTTCAAAATTGTGGGTAAATTGTTTTATTTCAATCAAGAACAGGAAGAAAAGCAGACAATTGTCTGAGGAGTTGACAACAAAAATTGTGGAGAAATATCAACAGTCTCGAGGCTAAAAGCTATCGTCAGAGATCTTCATGTTCCTTTGTCCACAGTGCGCAACATAATCAAGAAGTTTACAACACATAGCACTGTAGCTAATCTCCCTGGACATAGATGGAGGCGGATAATTGATAACAGACTACAGGACAGTCCGAATGGTGGATCAACAGCCCCAATCAACTTCTAAACAAATTCAAGCTGTTCTGCAGACTCAGGGTGCAAAAGTGTCAGCACAAACTATCCGCCGACATCTGAACGAAATGAAACGCTAAAGCAGGAGACCCTGGAGGACCCCACTGCTCACACAGTGAAACATCCAGATTGGAGTTTGACAAAGTGTACTTGAGGAAGCCAAAATCCTTCTAAGAGAATACTTGTGGACAGATGAGACCAAAGTAGAGCTTTTTGGCCAAGCACATCATTCTACTGTTTACAGAAATGAAATGAGACCTAAAAAGAAAAGAACACAGTACCTACAGTCAAACATTGGGGCTTGATGTAGGGTCCAGTGTCAAAGCTGTGTCTGCGTCAGAGGTCATGGGTGTTCCAGTAGGACAATGACCCCAAACATACAACAATCAGTCCGGATTGAAATTGAACACTTGTGAAGCGATCTCAAAATTGCTGTTCAAATCTGAGAGACCTTGTGCAGTTTGCAAAAAGAGTGGTCAAAAATATCAGAGATGTAACAAGCTGGTTGATGGTTATAGGAAGCGATTGGTTTCAGTTATTTTATCCAAAGTGTGTGCAACCAAAAATTAAGCTTAGGGTTCCAATAATTTTGTCTAGGTCTTTTTTGTGTTGATCCAATGCACATAAAGGAAATAAACATGTGTATACCAAAACATTTGTAATTGCAATAGTCTTCTAGATGACATGATGCATTTTCTGGAAAAATTCCATGGGTGCAGGCATTGTGCAAACTACAGGTCTGCAGGTTTGTTTATTTAAAAACTCCTTTTTGATGATGTACCTCGAAAGTGGGAGGGAAAAAGCTACATGCTAATGCACAAGGAAGTTCAACAACTAACAATACTGCTGAGAATCAGAATACCATGTTTGTATTGAGCCTCAACACAAGTGGCCATAATGAAGAATCTTAATATGTGATGTGTCATTGTACCAATATTTGGCGGCCATGACGTGTCAATTACTTGTTAGCCTTATTAGCCTTACAAGTTAAAGAAACAAACTTATATAATGGGTATAGGGGGTTATTGTGTAAATTTCATTTTGGGCTGAGGTTTTTGCTTAAGGAGTAAACAAATAAAAGAGCACAAATTCCTAAAAATCCTTTTTGGTATATTTCATATCTGAGGAGAACTAAGACTTACTGCCCACAGCCTGTTTTTAATGAACCCTCTTAGTTCAGTCACACAGCATGAGTATGACTCGGTAACAATACATTGAAATATGCTGGGACAGGAGTAGCATTGCCAATCTGTCCCTGCATGTGTTAATAAAATACAATAAAGCACCCTGCTATGCTAATGCTAAATAGACAGATTGGTTCACCAGCAAAGCCATAACACAGCAGTGGCATAATTAAGTTGAATTAAATTAGATTTATTCAGTTGCCAGTTATTCATGGGCACCAAACTTAACGCTTCCAGAAGCATGGAAGATAGCTCACTGGGGGCTAATTGCTGAAATTGCATGTGACCTGACATGTCAGGTGTTGTTAACATAATTAAATTTGTTTATGTGATATGCTTTTCAATTAGCATAGCTGATTAACCCTGTAAATCTTCCTTATTACAATTGGCTAAAATAAACATAGTACATTTTACTTTTAGATCAAGAATAGAAGAAATAATAAACTAATAGTAATGCAATGAATTTGCATAATTTTAATGTGAACATAATTTCTGCATGAATAAAATATATTTAAACTTTTCAACGACTTTTATGAGTAACACCTTCTCATACATACCAAAGTTTTTGCAAAAAATACTGCGTACATTAGTCTTAGGATAATTTTATTTGTGTTTAACGGTTATGTCGTTAGGATAGATCCAAGTTCAAATCGCTTTCTCATTAGGTAGAATGAGACATTTCTTAGCTTTCTTTAAAGCTTATCTCACAACAGTAATTAGAAATGAACATATCTGGGTGGAGCATGAATAGCAGGATTGGCTACTGTATAGTACAGTATTTTAAAGTGATGGTAGTAGTTTTAGGGAAAGGAAAAATCTCACAAAAACTATGCATAACAGTGGCTCAGTGACGACGGCACTGAACATGACTGAAGATATGACTTTCTTTCTTCTAAACAAGTATCATTTCAGCATCAGTACTGTAAACTTAACTAGGATGCTACACTTCTAGAGGGGGTTTTATTTCAGCCTTCAGTGACTTCAGTATCTGTAGCCCAATTCTGCACTCTCACTTGATTAGTATTGCCTACACTTAAAGAAAAGTCACATTATTTTAATGAGGAATAGAAAGTGACCCAAAATACACTAAATCCCCCCATTTTACATGTGAACATTTTTACATGATCGTGTGTTTTTCATGTTTAATGATGTATGTGAAAATAATGTAAAGAGCAAAAAACCCTGATGTAATAATTGCCAAGGAAAAAGTTAATCTGAATTATGATGTGTGGCATGTTGCTCAGAACTACCGTGGTGTCATTTCTGATATCTGATTGCTCAACTTCCTGCTGTATTCAAAACTGCAAAATGATCAGCTCTGAAAAATCATTTGAATGCAAAGTTGGGTCAGATATCTTGATGCTGCAAGAAATTTCTGAAATTCAGTTTTCCGATTGACCCAACTTTAACATCACAACAACTACAATCATTGTGCTTTTCATCATGACTGATAAACATTAATAAACATTTTTAAGCTATGTGTAATATGACATTCTTCATATATTTGTGAAGTTGTAAGCGTTGCACTTTTTTGCAAAAATGGAAACCATGGCAAGCAGAAGCTTTGCAAATGAAAATGTAGGCCTACTGTGGGCAGCCATATTGTTTTCCAAGTTGTGTAAACCCTCTTTTTTCAGAAGCTGGCAGTTTCTAGGTTGTGTTTACTGAATGTAGAAATGCAGCAGTAGTTTCTTTGATTTGAGTCAATATTATCCAAAGTTGTGTTTGAGCTTTAGTTAGCCTAACATGCTGTGTGATGAGCAGAGCTAGCTGAGCTAATGCTAATCAGCGCCACTGACCCAGTGAACAGCAGTTATTGGTGGGTGATTTAGCTTTTATTTAATGATAGTTTAAAAATGTGAAGAGTATTAACCCTAACCCTAACCCTTGTTAGGGTTATGTTTTCAGGTCACTCTACAGTTATACCACTGTAATATGTAGAGATGGTTTGTAGGAATGAAAAAGCAATAAAGCTTGTGGAAATTATTCGAGTGATCTCCCCTGTTTTCCCTCTTTTATTTATGGCTATGATGAGTAGAGTGATGAAGGGAATATGGGTGTGTATGTGGTGTTACAGACCACAGGGCTTGGCACAGGGGTAAAACGAGGCAGGGCGATGACAGTGGAGATAAAAGAGTGTGTGTGTGTGTGTGTGTGTGTGTGTGTGTGTGTGTGTGTGGAGGGGAGACCGTGAAACGTGCCAAAGCAGCTGCTCTTTTTGTTCGTCCTTCTAACACACATGAAAGAATCTCTTTAGAGGGCCCGAGCAGCACAACCCCTCTGATTTAGTCTGAAGGCCAATGTCCGTGTCTGTCTTTAGTATCATTTGGAACATTTTATGTGCTGGTTAATCAAATTTTAGTATCTCTCACAGGTTTGTAGATGTTGCTCTTCTATGGAGACTTCATTCAGGGAGAGAGAATGGGGAGAGAATGACGCTTGAAAATGTCCCATCAAATATCAAATCAATCATCAAATAAAAAAAAAAATCTCTGAGAAACTTGGCTACAGTCGTATATAAAGGTTTTGGCACCCAAAATGACAGCTTGTGTCCTCTTTGGGGAATCTGTGGAGAAACTGTGGTCATGTACTTGGATTTGGACTGTTTAGGTGACCATTGAATTGTACTGTAGCCCTCATACTTCCAGTGTTAAGTTAAAGAATAAAATATAACAAATTTGAGCTTTTGCCAAACTATTCTTTTAAGCTTAGGAGCAGGAGCAAGATGAGCCACAATACGTTTCTCTCAATCGCTGCAATCCGATTAAATTGCTCTTCTTCCGGCAGGATCTTCACGAGATCAGGTCGGGTAATGCGACAGTCTCTCATGAGGCCATGAACCCTCCAGAGATCAGAGAGAGTGAGAGGATGAGAGAGAAACATCAGAGGAAGAGTTCAGAGAGAGTGAGGGAGACATTGGGGGCACACAGAACACGTTAGAACCAACTGTTGGTTGACTGATGTACTGAGAATGGCCATCAAGTTGTTATAAGAGAACATTTAGATGAATATCTCACAGTCTGTTTCCTTGTGTTTTAAAGTCCATGTCTTATATGTCTGGAGTTCAGGTGTAGATGCCTGTGGGGAACTATGAAAGATGATTTATTTATACTTTTATAACCTCGCCCACTGCATGTTTTTCTTTGTAACAGCTTAACAGTTTAAGAAATTGAATAAAAAAATCCCAGTGGACGTCTCGTAACAACAATAGACGTCCAAGCACAACTTGTTAAGCTTTTAGTGCTGCAGTTTATCACAAACAACAGTTATAAGACAATGGCTGGTTGAGCTACTGAGAGGTGCAACTTTCTTCATGCTCCCAGTGATGGTTTGGTGATGGAAAAGTAACTTAATATGACAGTTTAATATGTAAAGTCATAAACAAACAGTGATGAGTACAATAAGCACAGTAACACAAGTACCACAAGAGATACTACAAATCACAATTCACAAAGAAAAATCACAATAACTGATGAGGACTGATTAAACCAAGGGGTATAAATTCTGCACAAGGGACACCTGGGAAACAGGAGGAGTAACAAACGAGGAACAGGTGGAAAGAGAGGGCAGGGCAAGGGCGATGCAAATATACGTGACAAAGCAAAGCACCAGACCGAGGAATCATGACACCAGTGCTGGTTGTATTGTGGGATTGAGGGTGTATAGCCTAGCTGGTATAAAATGGACATTAGTGAAATTGTGGAGAAAATTGGAAATAAATAATTAAATAAAAGCAAAAACGCAACCATGATAATATCTGGCACAACAAGTCTAGATAACATGCAGAGCCTGTATGACAACTACGCTATGATTGATTTATGAATGATTGGTTTTTCCTACCCTTAGAAACAGTGGTGCAGTTGCTAGGGGGAGCAATTCGATATTGAACGATGGTATATTTCATACAATCTCACAAGTCGGTCATGGAGAGAGAGAGAGAGAGAGAGAGAGAGAGAGAGAGAGAGTGAGAGACAGAGAGAGAATGCATTACACAGAATAAGGCCAACTAGAAGCAGTACATAAAGCTGGAACAGACATGAGTGTGTGCCTCTAGAGACCTCCATATGTCGAGTAGTCTGTAGAAACTGCTCCAGCCCATCCATCTTTAACTGTATTAAAATGCAAGAGCCTGGTAGACGTCCCAATAGTGTCTCACACAAGGAGACCCCCCGCCCTCTTTCTCTCTCTCTCACACACACACACACACACACACACACACACACACACACACACACACACACACACACACA
>JBBIGC010000041.1:31571413-31596989 GCA_037576955.1 Lepidarchus adonis | reverse complement strand
AAAGTACATCTGGTGATGCTTCATCCTCTGCTTTGCGTTTACGTGGGAGCTGCGTCAAGAATTTGTCCATTTTATGCTAGCTGTGTCATGTAGTTTATCCTACTTTTCATTCATTAATTCTTCGCGCTCCCCCTGCAATTGCTCTGCGCCCCCCAGTTTCGGAACCACTGGGTCAGACTATGAATCTGAAGGAATGTTGTAGAAAATAAAACCAAAGCGCTTTCTAAGGATCTACAGTGGAGAAAATAATTATTTTGTTTTCTATGGGATTAAGGTCCAGAGACTAGCTAGGCCACTCTATGGTGCATTTCTTCTTGAGCCGCTCCTTTGTTTCCGTGGCTGTGTGCTTTGGGTTACTGTCGTGCTGGAAGAGTCCATGTCCTGGCAGAGGGAGGGAGGTTGTCATACAAGATTTTACGTGTACGTGGCTCCGACCATTCTTCCGTTAATGAGATGAAGTGTCTTGTGCCCTTAGAAGAGAAATTTCTATGCCAATCTCTCACGTTTCTCGAGATCATCCTCAACCCATGAGGTGAGATCTTGCATGGAGTTCAGACTGAGGTCAATTGATGGTCATTTTGTTATATTTCCATTTTGAACGGTTTTTCCTTCTCCCAGATTCTTGCTTATGGTTTTTTAGCCCATTTCAGCTTTGTGCAGGGCTACAAACTTGTCCCTGACGTCTTTAGACAGCTCTTTGGTTTTGCCCATGGGGGAGAGGTCAGAGTCTGATTGATTGAGTCTGTCAACAGGTATCTTTTATACAGGTGACTAGTTGGGACAGGCGTCTTTGAAATGATGAATTTCTAACTGGTCTATGGGAGCTAGAACTATTGGTAGGGAATCAACTACTTATTTCACTCAATGAAATGCAAAACAATTTATATATTTTATATAATGTGATTTTCTGGATTGTCTTTGTGATTTATCGCTCACTAAATATGAACCTACCATTAAAATTATAGGCGGTTCATTTCTTTATTAATTGGCAAATTTACAAAATCAGTGAGGGGTTAAATAATGATTTCCTCCTCTGTATATCACCTCATGCTTTGCACTTCAGCAATGGCCGCTTCTGCTGAAAGACACTGGCATTGCTTGGAAACTGCTGCACTGTCACTGCCATTGCCAATGCAATCTGACAGTTTTACTGAAATGTCTTTGTGTAAACTCCTGAGTTCTCTTATTAGAAGCCCTTACCTCGTGGTCGTGTAGAGTTGGAGACTGAAGCCACCTGTTGGGACTGTTCTGATTTTAGAGCTACGGTTTGTAATTGTACATCTGTACGGTGACCCTTGAGGTAGGTGGGGCTCATACAGGGTCAAAGTATTGGAATTATACACTAGCTGTTTCAGACATAACGCTTTTTAATGGGGAAAATCTTCACCCTGTCTTTCACCCTCATCTCAGCATGTAGGCACTGATAGAACAACAGATCTTGTTGTCATTGTGCCCTGTTCGGGTTGCCATGGCAACCTGTCCTCAGTGACACGGGGTCCTTTACCAAGTACGGTCTTGCCCAGAATAAACCCACATAATCACAGAGGCTTAAAACTGCTCCAGCTCTGTAGCAGTGGGCAGGTGCTCAACACCACAGGGCTGCGGATCAAATCTTACCAGCAAAATGCACAAATTGCAATTATGAGCTGAGAATTTTTGAAGCGATCTGTGCTTTAGTAATTCTGATCAGGAATCCAGTAGATCTTTGTAAGTCTTAGAAAAACTTGAATTCTAATACATTAAGATCATTAAATCAACTAAATCAACAGGAAATAAAGCTGAGTGCAAAACTTTGCACACCCCTTGTCAAATTAAATGTTACGATTCATCCTCTACAGAATAAATATTAAGTATGGTTTTGTTTGCATATGTACTGAACATACGTATATGTTACATTCCACAAATAGAAATGCCATATTTGGCCAAATCTGTTGCTTATAATGGATGTACATTTATTTTCACCAAAAATATGCTCATTTATCTCATTTCTCACTCTGCTGGATCTAGCAACAGTGCTCCATCATTCTGTGTATTAAAAAACGACATTTAAGAGATTTTTGTAGGTTTTACTTTGATTAATTTTTAGTCTATCTCCCTCTTTTCCTTCACTGAAAACAGGGCATCTTTATGCTCATAGGTCCAGTCCCTTCAGTCTAATCACATACAGTGGGGAAACTTCAGCTGCATTAACCACTGGGTGGCAGCATCAGGCAGCACATATTTGGTTTGTTGGTGTTTTGTACACTTTGTTCAGCGGTGACTGTGCAACTTGTTAAGTTATGTGGTTGGTCAATTACACTGTAATTGTGTGTACAGTAAAATGTATGCAGTGTATATGTAATAATTTTTAATTAAAGCATGTGTGCATTAATTATTGGCACCCCTGCTGTTAATATTTTATACAACCCCATTTTGCCAACAAGACAGCACTTATTCTTCTCCTATAATTTCACATTTTTAGAGACAGAGATTTTTGAACATTCCTCTTTGTACAATCTTTCTAGATCGTCCAGAGTGCTTTATTATGCACTCTCCTATTCAGCTCACCCCACAGGTATTCAATGGGGTTGAGGTCTGGGGGCTGATCTGGCACTGGGAGGAGCTTGATTTTGTTTCTGCTGAGCCATTTTTGTAGATTTTGTTTGTTTGTAGATTTTTGTTTGTATCTTTTGGGTCATTATCTTGCTGGATGACCCAATGAAGACCCATCTTCAGCTTTCTGGCAGAACCACGACTGTATTGGTCAGCAGACCTTTGTCCCTGATCTTGGTGGGGTTTGTTTTTTTTTGTCCAAAGAGCAAACTTCTGATATCTGTTGATGTTTCTGAGCAAAGACTTTAATCCTCACTGTCAGAATATATCAACATAATATATGTAATATAATCTTTAATATAAATATATAAGTATTTTAAAGTATTAGGGTTTTATTAGCAAATGGCAGTGTTGATCTCTCTCCATTTCATCAGTCCTTGTTGGATTTACTGGTGTGATTTTGGTCATTGTCACCCAGTTCTGCTTTAGCTTTAATGTTCTTACAGATGTTCTCACATGTTCCTTAAGTTTCCTATGATACACATTAAATTCATGGTGGATTCTATGATGGTGAGCTGGTCAGGTCCTGCTGCAGCAAAGGATCCCCAAGCCATGACACTTCCACCTCCATGTTTCACAGTTGTTATGAGGTTCTTTTCCTGGAATGTTGTATTTGGTTTATGCCAAACATCTGCTCTATTCTGGTGTCCAAATAATTCAATTTTAGACTAATCTGTCCAAAGACTATTATTACAGAACTTCTGCTCTTTGTCTACATTGTCTCTGGCAAAAGTCAGCCTGGCCTTGATGTTTCTCCTATAGAGCAAAGGTTTTCTTCTTTAACACCTCCCATCCAAGTTAAAGTTGTGCAGTCTCTTGCTGATTTTAGAAGCTTGCATTTTCACATCAGCAGTTGCTTGGTCCTGCTGTAGGTTCTGTGATGACATTTTTGCTTTTTTTGGAGACTTTTTTTTAGCATCTTGCGGTCTGCTCTTGGGGTGAACTTAGATGGACAGACCTGGGCATGTTGGCAGTTATTTTGGACGTCCTCCACTTGTAGACTATTTTCTGGACAGTGGAATGGCTGATTACAAATATCTTTTTAAATCACTTACCAGAATTATAAACTGCTACAGTGTTCTATCTGAAGGCCTCATGGTGTTCACTCTCACCTCAACAGTCAGGAGCACACCAAACTGAATGCCTGAGGTTTAAATAGGGCAAAGATTATTTAAAATGCGAAGTAACGATGTTCTAATCATGTGCATATGATGTTATACAAATGTGTGTGATTTGAGCTATTTCAATTGGGAATAAAGGTGGGGGTGTCCTAATTTATTTCTCACTGGAGATCACATTTTTGTAGAATTAAATTTTACAGAAGATTTTGAAAAGTCTTTTCTTCAGTCTTAATTTTTTAGTTGTACGCATTACTTAAATCTCCCTGTATCATTAAAATTAAGATTAAATATCCATATGTCCCAGAATGTTACAAAAACACACAGGCTATCATATGGTGTCTTTTCTTTTTCATATGACTGTATATTTTGATATCAGATCAAACAAAATAAACAAATGTAGCTCAAACACTTTTATTTGAAAGTTTTGTTCCATTATTAATCATTGTAGGGGGTTAAGTTGAACTCCGATAGCCCAGAAAGTGAGTCCTTATTTTGTAGTTAACAGTGAGTCTAGTACACTACAATAGTGGATTTGCCACAGAGGCAACAATATTTATACTACTGTATATTAAAAGATTTGAAAGCGTTACTTCTGCTATACAGAAACATAACTTAGTTCATCTTAACCATCCAATATGGTTTCTTTTAATTTCTGCAGTGGTGCAAAAGAAAAACGCCACCTTGTGGTATTATCAAAGTAGAAGTTTGAACCAAAATTAGAGTACATTGAATATATTTTTTAAATTATGAAAATAAGTTGCTGCTGTATCTATGTAGAATCGTGATAAAACATTGCAATATTCATATTTAGACTTTTTTTTAGCTCATGCTGCATAATAGTGTATGATTCGTATATACACTATGTATCAATCCTCTCCTTTATTCAGTTACTTCTTTCCTACCAAATAATGGCAGGCTCACATAGATGCTAAAGTGAACAATAACTGCCTTTCAGGCATTTGTTTCCACTTGAGCTACAATCCTGATAAAAGCTCAACTTGGCTGAAATTGTGGCTAACAAGAATAGCCTTGTCACCCATCCCCACCTCCACAATGTCATTCACTGGTTAAACACAAGGAATGTCACCCATGCATCAAAATGTTACACATTACACATTAACTTCTTAATTGATAGGAAAAGCTCACCTGCTTGATTGATTTTTGCAGTCGGGGAATTAACTGATTTAATGGATGTTTTAGGAAGATGAATGGAGACTGTGTGTGTGCGTTCATGTACTGCAATTCTGTTGGGGGATGGGGGCTTGCATAGCCATCTACATTATTTTTTTTTTTTGTTGATTAAAATCTGATCAAGACGGAGTGCTTCACTGCCATATGTCAGCAGTTCAGTTTGAGCAACTCAGCAAAACCCACTGACGTGGAAATGAGCATTTAAGTTGCACGTTGTACAGAGGCCCGCAGGTCCCTAAATGATACAAACACAGCCTTCATTAGAATATTCACAAATATTAGTTCAGGCTTCAATTACCACTGAACCATACACTTAAAGTGATGGCTCAGCTAAAAAAAAAATCTCTCAACTTTACACAACTTTCTTTTTACAGTAAATGTACTTGAGTTGTACAGTGCAATTGTGAGGTTAAAGCCAGTAGCTTCAGACATGCTACATGGCTAAATGATTACCATTGTATATAATCGTGTCAAGCTGTAAGTAACTCCAAATAGCATTGCTTATGTGGTTTCTCACACTGTATGAAACACTGCTATCTACAAAGCTGCTAGATATATCTGCTTTTAGCCTGGTAAATTATGTCTGTGCTACATGCTAAATGTTTATAGCCTCTTTTGCTAATTGAAAAAAAAATGTCATTGTCCAACTCCAGCCTCTACAAGATCTACCACCCTGAACAGTTCAAATCCAACACACCTGCCTCACATATTCAGATTCCACCAGGGCCTTTATTACCTTGGCCCTCCCAGACCCAACTTGGGCACCTTTTAACATGTCCACAATTGTCCCTTCACTGATGGTATTCAGATGTTTGTGTATGAACAGGTTGATCAGATGAAATTAAGTAGATGCCAGCACATTGTGTCCACTACTGGTTAGCTAAACTATAACTTATTGCACATCCCAGTCTAAAATTAATATGCTTTACTATGGAGATGTCCCTAATTGGCCACCATGATTCTGGGAAGGTTATCCACAGGATTTTTGAGTGTATCTGTGGGGATTTGTAGTTGTTGAGTGAAAAGAACATTTGTTAAGTCAGGCACTAAGGCCCGCAAGGCCTGACTGGCAATTGTTCCAATTCATCCCAGACATTTACTTAGGTTGAGTTCAGGGCTCTGGAGTTTCTCCAAACCAAACTCATCAAAGCCATTTAATAAGTGCAGAGGGACAGAGTCACACTGGAACAGGAAAAAGCTGTTCCCAAAAATGTTGCGACAAAAATAAAGCATATCGTCTCCAATGTCTTTTTAGGCTTAAGCATTAACTTTACCTTGCACTGTGAGCAAATGGCCCAAACCCTGAGGGGACGTTCACATGCTTTTGGCTAAGTAGTGCATGGAATTAATGAAGCACCAAACGTGTCTAAACTCGATCTGAGGTAAGGGCAAAATTATGTAAATTAAAATTTTAGCTGAATCATTGCTTCAATTTCTCCATATATAAACCTGCTATGAGTTGGCTGTGTTGCTGCTGAGTGTCAAAGAAACTTGTGGGGAAGTTCGCAGAGCTATAAAAATGTTTGCAGTAATGATTTACCAAGATGCAGTCGAGAGGCTGCTTGTCCTTCATGTAGGTGCACCATAAATCTGCCATTTTATACTCCCATTCTATCCATTTCTGATGCCCCTCTCTCCGACAGGCCTGTGGTTTAACACTTTTAATGTTACTTTTGCCCCCTGGTTGGGCATTAAGCACCTCAGCCATAAATTTCCCCGGTAAAATAATCTGGCTATTCCCTCTCGCGCAGGAGGCGATATTACCCCAATTTATAATGATAATCCTAATTCATAATCTGGCCATGGAGTGCTGGGCCGTGCCCGGGAGAGTGCTGATGAAGAGTCGAGGGAGAGGGTGAGGAGAGATTGATTCTCATTAGCTGGTCCTAATAAAGATGAACTGACAGCTTCTCTCATCGACCAGGCAGAGCGCTTCATCATAATTGGGCCAATTTATTTCATGAGCAAAAGGGTCAACAGCTTCTGATCGGTCTGTGCCCAAATGCGAAATAAAATATGAAGAACTTTTAATTTTGTCTTTTGGAAAACTTTTGACTTGTGGGGGAGGTTACTCAGGATAGGCCCAAATACTGCTGACCTTGCCTGGAAGTAAGATTTCTCCCATTCTCTGTCTTAATTGTCATTGAACAATGAAACGTGTCTGAAAGACAATGAAGTAATTAACTCGATTGTGCTGGTTTTCCTGATGCCATGGTTCCTAGTCTTTAAGACATGAGGTTCTTTTGAACCAGAGGAACTTTTTCAACCCCCTTTTTCGTACCTCTCCACTGCAGGAACCAAGGACGATTACAATTTTTGGATTGTTGTTTTGAGGGACTTTTTAGCTCCTATTTCAGGGTAGGTACTTTCAGTAGAGAATCTAAAAGTGTACAGTGATTGCAGTCGTCATTATTAAACAAGCCTTGTGAAACATTAGCCATATAAACAATTCTTGGGATTCAAAAAATGGAGAATGAAAACCTAAACATGGGTCGACTGTGAAGTTCTGGCTTTTATGACACTTTTTGACACTTCAGTCAATGCCAACCGTCAAATGGATTATGCCAATTCAGCATTTCTATTGGCAGTGTAAAAGCAAACAGAATGAAGGTGCCTTTAATGTGTATAGTCCTAGGGGAAGCTCCACAGTGGGTAAGTTCCTCTCAATACGTGACCTAAAACTGATGGAAATGATTAGCACATAATTAGCCCATGTTTTGCTGTTGTTAAGAAATGTCACTGGACAGTTTGATGGAATGGATTTGTAGCTTTGCCTTTAAGTATTTAATTATTAATTATAAATTAATTTATTCTGACTACTAATGTGAGAATCAAATAATTTTACTAGACTATTTAAATTATTTGGGATTGCACGCCTACAAACTGGCCCTTGATCACTTCCAGTGTTGTGGACTTTCACCCATCTTGACCCACCCATGACATGTACCAGCCTTTCTAAATGTCAGACACACAACACAGCATATTGAAGTTCATTTAAAGTTTTTTTTTATTGTAAAATTGAAAAAAGGAGAAAGAGAGAAAAAGCCCCAATAAGCCTTATTTATACATACATATTAATGTCAGAAATGAAAAATAAAAGAAACAAAAGGCTCATTCATAAATAAATATATAAATAAATCCCAAACGGAATAAAATTCCTTCCAATAATTTAACAGAAATAAATAGAAAACAATAAAACCTTTTACACATTTAATTGTCAAAGCAGCAAGTTCAAGAGGGAGAGAGAAACGGGACAAAAATTCGATTCGCTGTTTTTCTAGCCAGAACCTTCGGTGGGGGGCGGTGGGTTGGGCAATGTCACCTGGCCCCGCCCATTCTGCTAAAGCTTCTCCTACTGATGTCTGGCTGTGACTTGAAAGCTGTTATATATGAATGTCCCACGCTTCCCTCCAAAGCATTTCATTAACATAGTTTCATAATAAGGTTCAATAATCAGTTTACATCTGTCTTGTACATTTGTGCTAAGAAACCCCAAAGTTATAACACAATCTTCGACAGCAAAACCCCAGATCCCCACCCGCCCCCACCCTGCTCCGTAATCGTCTTCCTGTTCCCCACATTATCTGTCCTGACCGGTCCATCCAGGTGGCTCGTAATCAGCATGGTCATGATTTCACGAAGAACAAACAACTGATTTTGAATCAGGAAAGACCTGGAGCCTTTAGCCCATCCCCAAGCTCCAACAATACCTGAAAAAAGATTCCTGTGCTAACAATATTACCATGTCCCACCCACCCCTCCCTGCCCCATACAGTATACTGATTTCATAATTCATGTTCAAGCCATCTCCCAACCCACTGCATTCATTATAATAACACCATAAGAGTCTAAATCATTCATCGGAAATATAGTGTAATACGTCCTACGTTCCTAGTTCAGATCCCCGCTTCTATACAACCACATTCTGAACATTGACTGGCGCAGTTATGAGTGACACTAGAATTCTGGCAGTAAAATAAAAGATTTTACTTAAAAGTGAAAGAAAAAGAAAAATGACAATACAAGTTGAATAGAAATATTGAGGTTCTTATGTTTTTTTTTTTATATTGTAATGCAGCTTGCTTCAGCAGAGGATAGTGGCAAATAGGAAGAGGAGGAAGAAGAGATAGAAGCTAACATGGCTTAGTTCAGGTAGTAACAGCATATAGAAAAAGCACAGTAAATAAAACCATACTCCCGAAATTCCCCACATCTGTGAAATTCAGTGAGTTTTCCGCCTTCCTTCCTCGTCCTGCCACCGACAGCATGTACGTCAAGTGTCAGTCGTGTCTAAAACTGCAGCGATTTTGAATGCACAGCTTTTTTTCCTTGTCGCTATGTGGATGCTGTATGTTGACATGGCCTCTCAAAGAATACCCACGTTCAATGAGTTTTCCCCAAGCGGGTTGTGGAAAACGACTCCCTCAGCTGACCTGCGCTTCCTTAATTCATCCGTGCAGAATAATCAATGGTCTTCTGTCAGAACCCTCTGAGTTAATGCTCATTAGCATCCGCACTTGTACTGCGCTGCACCTTTTTACCTTGTTACCTTTCCGCCCCAGCCCCTTGGAGGTATTGGTTGAAAAACAAATGAACCAAAAAATGATACAGAAATGAATAAATAAATAAATCAAATCAGTGCAATGATGCAATTTATAGTTTTCTTTTCCTTTTACTACAAAAATTCTCTCTACGTGTCTAGCAAATAGCATGCACAGAGTGTTAGTTAACTATAGGCAGGGCAAGCTATGAAAGAAGAAAAAAAGTTCTTTTTTTTGGCAATAAATAGAAGTATAAATAAAGTCATATTTCTTTTTTTTTTGTTTGCATTTGTACAGTTAAGTTTGTCTGGCCAACAGCATATAATACATCTCCCACTGCCAAAAAGCTCACTAGCGCTGCCACAAGGCCCGGAATGTTCAGTTGCATGAGTCTTGCATCACTTTTGCATCATCTGGCTGCAGTTTGTCCCGGAACGATAATGCCGCTTGCTGAGATAATGGGCACATTTATTCCATGCCCTCGAGTACGCCCACTGTGCACTGGGTGGGAGATGGCGGCATCCGAAATGAGCTGCCCGCTTTCCCCAAAAATCTGCGAGCTTATCTAATGGTGTAGATACATATTTTTCTCCAGCAGCGTCATTCGAAACACATCCTTGGATGTAGAATGGAATGTACTGGGACAATGTAACAAAAGGCAGCTTTCCTTCAATGTTTCGTCGCTCGCTTAAGAAAATCTCATACTTCTATTGGGAAGGGGGTGGAGGCGGTTTACCCTATTTTAGAACACCAGCTAGCAGTTGCCACTGTGTGATCATCATTTTCTATCATGATTCAAAAATGCTTGTAATTTACACGAACAGACACAGTTTTCCTTCTTCGAAAAGTCATCGTTTTTGGAGATTTTCTTACAACTGCGACGGTTCAGATTTATGGCCATTCAGTAGCAGGTGTAGCACAAGTCTAGATACTGTCTGGTTGGCACAGGTAGTTATAAACATCCTATGATAGCAAACAGTTTCAAAATAATCTTTTCACACAGTATCCTAGTGGCCAATGGCAGTTTATACTGTACAGGGTAAATGCTAGCTATGCATTCACCACTGCAAGAGTCTTCAGAACATAGACTAAGTGTACGCTGGAGAAAAAGCACAGTGACCGAACTCCAATGAGAACAGTTGCAGACTTTAGGCTTTCGTTCAATTACTATAAGCAGGGGTCCAAGTTTCAGAGCAGCGCAGACAGCACTGTACAACTGAGATTTAATCTGTGGCCCTAATGGTCTGACCTCTGGTCTAATGTGGTCTCACGGTTTTTGTTGCACCAAAGGCAATCGATGCAACAAACCTGGTTTGTAGGAATGTGGCAAATGGAAAAGGTCAGGGTTAACAGTGGGGTGACCTTTTGTAATAGTTCTACTTTTGTCTAGATTGTATCGTTTCTTTGCATTTTGCCCTGCGCGTCATCGCTTGGTCCCTAGTCACTAGCTTCAGCAAAGAATGACAGATTTCACATCGGAAGGGCAGTGAACAGTTGTGTGAATGCACATGTATTTGTATTCTAAGACCTCAGCTTGAACCCAGGCACCAATAACCGTTTCTAGCCTAAAGTGAACAACACAGTATCAAAAGTTAAACTCTGATATGGTCTTTTATGGCCTAAAATGAAAAGTTCAGGAAGGAATGTGTTCTTAAATACCACTTTTGCACAAACCGCAATGGAGGGAGTATATAGCGGCAGCCACACCTCATCTACTGTAGTCTTAAAACCCTTCAACCATCTGAAGATAACGTATCCTCACAGTCAGTGTGTGTTTGAATGAACCAGCTGTCTATGTCTGGAAATCTAAGGAAATCTAAAGTCCTCTAATGTCTTCTAACCTCTATTTCTGTCATAGAGCAGTAGAATATCTACATGCAAGATTAAAAAAAAAGTTAAAACTCGCTTAAACATTTACAAGGCTAATTTCCAATGCCATCAACTGACATTTTAACTCAGTGAAGCTTATTTAATGAGCTGGTGCTAATTTTGGCACAGCTTGGATGACATTAAGTGGGCCTGGTGTGATGCAAAGTAAGATTTTCGCCATCCATAAGGTGCTTCCTCATCATCTTGGAAAAAATGTTTATTATTTCATTTAAACCTGTTGTTACAAGAAAACTTGCTCCATCACTGCTCTTTCAGTAGTATAGCACAAATTTTTATGGTCTCTCCCCGAGTACAAGGGTCAGGGCCCAGTCAGTGTTTGGGGTTTGGCCACAGGAGTCTCTGCTCTTTAAATTAATGACTGCTAGTTCTAAAACCAGATGAGCTGAGCCATGATCAAAGCAGCTGCAAAAATATTTTATACATACAGTTAATGTCTGCATAATTCTTCATTTTCAGTGATTAGATTACATTGTTGGCGAAATAGTTTATTAGAATTATTAGTAATAAATTATTCATGGAACATTTTATGTATTTTAACATATATATTGTGGCTGTTTTAAAGCAATAATCTAACTCCACTTTTTGTTGTGCCTTAAGCATGTGAATCTCACTAACACACTGTACTGAGAGATGAAATTCTTTCATAATACTTTAATAATAAACAATTACCTTTTTAAACATTTTTTTGGCAGAATCCCTTCAACGGTAATATTAACTGTAGACGCCAGTCTCAGCAACTCATTGGTCCATCACCAGCTATTTGCATTACAGTCAACACAAGTGGTGCTGCTTGCCCAGTTTGCCCGGGACATGAAGCCAAATCGCTAGTTCCTCTTTTCGCTGAATAAAACATCTGCCAGGGTGAGTGGCCACTTAAAGAATGAAATGTTCTGTCACATCACATCAGGTTCAGCAGCTTTTACAGTCCTGGGCAGCTGGACATGCTGCATCCCCTTTTATTGATGAGCTATTGGTGGTAAATGGCAGAATGACCCATACATTATCAAGTTTCATCTATAATAAAAAATAAATCAATAAATACATTAACATTTTAAATAGATGTGCATTGTACTACACTTCCATTAGTGTTTATGATCATAAAACAGGGTAATAATGTATAATATGCCAGTTCATTGTTCTTCTAAATTTGACTTTATTGATTTTATTTTTTATTTTATTTATTTTTTTTTTTAGCAGTTGTTGGGTCCAAGGCCTTTAGTCTCATCTTTCTTGTGCTTGAGTGTACTGTGCTCAGACCTGCTCCGGTTCTTCACGTTTTCACCCAATGAGGTAAAATAAGAGTATATAATATAAAACACTATATTAAACTCCCCGTTTTATTGGGACTTCATATGTTTGAATTATTCAGTCGATTGACTAATTTTGAATCCCTAAAAGAAAAAGTTTAGACAATAATGCTAATGTTGCTAACAGTGAGTGAACGCTAGCAGTTGTTGATTAGCATTATTCAACTGATATTGTGCTAAGAGGTGACTAGCAGCTCTTTGCTAGGATGATTGGCATGTATGGTTGCACTTTACTTTCAATTCTGAGCTTTCCTCTAACTATAACTGTGCTTTGTGGTGCATTAATGTAAGCATGCACAATAGAGTGTGATTGTGATAATTATATGGGGCACTGTAAGCACATGTATTACACTTGAATGGGGCTAAATTCTAATTATAGGTTTAACAGCAGTACAAGCTATACCCTTGGGCTGTCTGTGTTTTGTGTATTTTATATTGTATTACAGCCTAATCAGCTGCACTGTGGTGATTCTGAAGGATTACTTATTTGTTTTACGGAAACGTTAAAAAAGGACAAAAATGGTTTCAACGTTACAGGACCACCCCAATGACATGGTGTTATTCTTACTAATAAAACACAGCATTTTCCCCAAAAAATTTGCAACAGGGTTCAGCAAACAGCTTTCATATCTGCCCATCCGCATCTACATCTACATAATGACATACCCATTTCATTTGTTCTGCCAGAAAGAAAGTTGAATACTATGCAGACTGTTGTTTTTCTGAGAGATCAGAATGCGCCCAGAACAATCACACCTCAAGCCAGATTCTATATCACCTCAGATACAATACCCCACTAACCAACTGTCTATCCTTAGCCATTAGACTCATAGCTTTGATCACATAACCTGGAAACTAGCTTATTCACAAAGTTTTTTTCTATAAGAAAACAAAAACCCCAGCCCCACCCCATTTTTACATACACTATACACCCTGAAGTATTCTGTCTAATTCTTAATTGTAATAGTTTTAAGCAGTAGCCTGTATTGTAAGATAATCATCATTGATAATACTGAATGTTACTGTAGATAGAGATTAAAAAGATTTGGTCCTCTGGTCCCCCAAAGGGGCCGTGGGTGAGAGAAGGAGAGAGAGAGAGAGAGATTGTAATGATACTGCTTCTGTGGAACTTCTAATGAGCCATATACAAGAGCTCTGCAGAAGAGAGTAGAATCGAGAAAAAGAGAGAGAGATAGAGAGAGATAGACTGAGAGAGAGAATTGTTACGTCCGTCCAAGTGACGAAAATGCATCTGGTTTTTTTCCCCTTGGATCTTTACATTTAAACCCTCATTAGTCCATAAAAGTAAAAGCCATGGGCGTCGATCACTCTTTCCCTTTCAAAGCTCCTGTACAAGGATGCATCCGTCGCCGTGACGTCAGTCCATCGCATTTGGGAGCAAATCCAAGTCAACGCAAAAGCCGCACCGTCCCTCCCAAAGTGTTCGATAAGTATGCTCGTATTTTATATTCTTTTTTCTGAAGGAGAGGTTTGGGTTTTTGTCCTGTTTGGCTTCCGTGCTGCTGGCTCCTCTTATGAGTTGTTCCCTGTTCGGTAAAACTTTCATCCTCGTGCTTTCGCACGCGAAGGTAAATCTGATATGTTTTTTTTTCCCTATTTTCCAAAACAAACAACCAAAAATCCTTCATGTACTTATGTTTCCTCTGTGTTTGTTTGTTTCTTCTTTCTTCTTTGTACTTGTTTTTTTATTTCATGTTGGGCTCTTTTTTGTGTATGTGTGTGTGTGTGTGTTGGTTTGGCGAGAAAAAGTTTTCCATCCGTCAAGATGTCAAGAATGCAACTGTTCAAAACCTGAAAGAGAAAGAGAGGAGATGTCGGACTTGGACTCTGGAGACACACACAAGCCCAGGATGGCACAGTGGAGGGGGAAGCGCCTCTGACAGCCTGACGTGTGCATGTCAGACACGTAACTAACACACATCCTAGTCATACTGTAGCTGGAGATGATCCAATAAGGCCAGATCCAAACAAAAGCCTGTACAGCACAACACGTTGCCTAAATCTCAACTTGTGCTGATATGGAAACTGTGGGCTGAGAACTGTGAAAGCAGTTAATAAAACATTATGGCCTCTGCATTGAACCTGGAGCAGTGCACAGCTAATAACCACACCTAGGGAGCAGCTTAGCGGGAGGGCACCTTGCTCAAGGGTTCCTCAGTGTCAAGAAATATCAGATTCTGAAATTGTTGAGCATCCAAAGTCTACAGTGAAAATATAACCAAGGCAGAGACATGGAACAGCCCATTACACTCATCATGGGGAAACCCAAATGCAGAAAGACCTTCTTTGTTGTCTTGCTATGTGAATGTACAGTAGCAAAAGCAACGTAAAATAATTCTTTTTTGGATTTTGTGGAACTACAGTGTTTCTGAAACACTGACGATATAATAATTGTAGTTTGGGGTTTCTAAGTCTTTATTCAAAGAGTTGGCAGTCTGGTCTCGTATGATCAGAAATAACTGCCCACATGCATCGCCAATGAAGATCACAAAGGATAGACCTTGGATGTTTTAGAAATCGAAACGTGAGAACAGTAGCGTATGGAAAGTTGACTCGATGAATCAACCAGTAAAAATACAACGCTAAATTTATTGCTATATAAACATATCACAAAATAATAGCCATTGGGTCTAAAAACAGTGATCAGACAATGATGTAAAAATTTTGACAGGCTTATAATAAATAAAATATCACTCCCATTACATGATTTGAACTATTTCAGTATTTGTTAGTGGCAGACGCACCTGTGCTGTTGGCTGTGTATGTATTCGTTTTTCTGAACGAGGGTCAGTAGGGGCGGCTGGCATCCTTCGGCCGCTTCAGCTGCACTTTCAAGCGCTTCATGCCAATCTGGAAGCCATTCATGGCCTGGATGGCTGCCTGGGCACTGGCGGGGTTATCGAAGCTCACAAAGCCTACACACACACACACACACACACACACACACACATTAAGAAGAGTGTTGTTTTACAGGATTTGTTGTACATCTGTTACACATCTGTAGTGAATTAACCAGGTGTGTGAAAAAGAAACGATCAGACAAATAAATGAGTATTTCTCATGAGCATGTACAGAATGTGTGAATAATGCAAAAAAGGGTTTGGGCCACTTTTCAAGCCCACACTATTTTTGAGTGTGTTCCTGGCACACACACAAGTGAAAGACTGGCTCCTTTACTCGAGGCCATGAGATGGTTATACTGAAGAAGTGCCCCCACTCCCAACTGATCATACTTGGCTCAATTTCAACATTGTATTAAAATGTATTTTAATCATTTTTGCCTGGGTTGCCTGGGCATCTGTTGTTTTTCCAGATTTAATCATCTTCAGTTCCACCCACTTGCTGCTACACCCACAGTTACATGACACCACCAGCACTATGAGGGTAGAGGCCAACACGCGCTTCCTCCACGTCAGACACTGGACTGCTGCCTGTACAGCCACTGGACACTGTAAATTGTGAATACGTCAGATCGTGGATGATTGTGTTGGCCAGCACTGAAGAAGGAGGGGACCTTTTTCCACATCCATACCCCTAGATTACCAATAGATAACCGGCTCCATTCTGTTCACCAAATCTTTAACTGTTCAGAGTGTTTCATGCAAAAATACATGGGATCGGAACCTGAAAAGTCGGTTGGCGTGTCAGTGGGAAATTATAAATCTTGTAAAAGCAACATTTTGGATTCACCAATTACAGAACAAAAAAGGTCATCAGAGCAATCCGCTGTCCTGCTGATGAAGCCCCCTATATTCCAATGGTTCTGTTCCAAACGGATGAGACTGGATTACTACAAAGGCACCAAGGTTCAAAGAATCCTGAAAGGAACTGGTTCTAGAACCTGTTTCCTATTGGTGGACAAGAGAGCAATGTCACGGATGACTACAGCACCACCAGGGATCTAACCAGTGATATTCTGCTGGTAAGGTGTTATTCGTCAGCTGGCATTTCCTTCTGTTGTCATTTTTCATGTTACTTTATTACTCCTCCCTACTTTCAGAATTTTTTTTTGAAAGTTGAGTTCCCCACTCATTTTGTTGAAAGATTTAAGCACCGAGCTTCATGTGGCCCATGTTCATTAGAAACGGAAAGCTGTATTTCTCCATGTTCTGCTTTATTGAAATGTTGTTGGCTTGTTTATCTGTGTGTGTATGTGTGTGTGCTTCTCTCACCGAAGCACTTGCTCTGGTTGGTGGCTCTATCCATGAACACTTTAGAGGAGATGACGGAGCCAAAAGGCAGAAACATCTGCATCAGCTCATTATCACCGAACTCCTGCGGCAGGTGATAGATGAACAGATTACAGCCTTCTGGACCTGAAACACACACACACACGCACAAACACACACACATGCAATGATAAAGGATGTAAAACACGCTAAAAATTATTAACACAACATGTATATTTATATATATATATATATATATATTTTAAAAGAAGCAAAGCTCCATTTAGAATCGCTGCTGCTTTAAATCATAATTAATAAAAAAAAAATTAAAGAAAGAAATGTATTGCTGAATCCCATTGCAGGTCGACAGAAGGAAAAATTAGTGGGAAGTGGAGCGGGCTGCAGAAATCACCTGTGATAGCGATGGTTTGGCAAAAAGATAATATTTATTAAGGCTTACTTCCACTGTAATCAGCAAACAGCTAAAGTCTTTAATACAATATCTTCATAAAACAACCTTAAATAATTATACAATGCTTATAGTTTATTTGACTCTTTAGGCCTTAATTCAAATTAGCTGTAGACAATTCCAGACTGTGACCAACATCTCACAAAGATCTTACACTCATCTAATCAACTAAAACTTTGCATTTACAAAACAAGATTTATCTCAGATTTAAGTCTAATCTAAGACTGAAATGCTACTACTTTTTATTGTCCAAAATCTCATTAAGAAAAGATCCAGAAGAATAAACTTTCTGAAAGCTCAAGAACTAGCCAGGTATGCAAAGCAAAACCCCCACACCACTACAAGAAGATTTGGGCTGACATTATATAGCTGGCACAAATACTGGCACATCAGTCCAATGTGCAGTGCCGTTACAAAAAACTCTTCTACATGGAAGGGTCATCAGAAGGCAAACTTAAATCTTATCACAGATGTTAACATCTGAATTGCAACAACACAATAATCAGCATAATCAAATAGCTTATTTTTAGAAACAAAAGAAATACTCCTTCAGTTAATGTAAGATTATAGTTTCTGGACAGAAATATTACTGAAAATCTATGGTTTTGAGCTGAGATATATATCTGAGCTGAGCTAGATATATAAATAGAAACAGAAAAAATAGAAATAGACATATTCTACAAATAAAATTTACGAAAAAGTCCAAAATCGAGAATTGAAACTGCTTGCTTGGAGGCTGGAGGCTGTGATTTCAGCCATAAAAGGTTTTACTACAGTAAGTCTTGACTGCAACGGTGCTGAGACAGAAACATACGCACATACCAAATTTTACATTTTGTATTTTTATCCAAAATATTAAAATCAGCAAATAATTAAGAGTTCTGTAATTAACTTTCCATAAATATTTCATGTTTGAGTCTGTTCCATGCAGAAAGGAAAGGAAGCAAACCTGAAACACAAAACATCTTGACTAATTGGCTCCAATTGGGACACTGAAAAAATTTAATGCTGCTTTAACATAAAATCTTACTGCTCAAGGCTGCTCACCTTCTCTCTGCTGCTGCTGCTGCTGCTGAATCACCTGAGGAGGCTGTGGCAGTGTTTGGCCTATAGGGGTCAGTGTGGTGGTGGGATAAATGGCTACATGATCAGAAATGAGAAAGCACACACATACACACAATTATGATGAGGGAATGGAGGGAGGGAAACAGAATGACAAGAAGCACATTGACCTTTATATTCTAATAGGAGATTGACAGGATCACAATGCAACTTGAAAGCACATTAATCAAATATCAACCAGATAACAGGTGACAGCTAGTTCAGGACCACCCTGATAGCTGTAATTTTCCTTCAGGTCGTACAAAAAGACAAAAAGCAGTAATTTTATATCAGGTGGCATTACAGAGACAACTGCAGCCGAATCAGGGCACACGCCGTGAGTGTCTGACATTCAGTTTAGACAACTAGACATTAGCATATGCATGTAAATACCCCTGCCCACCTCATACCCTCTCTCCTGGTGTATTTCTACATGTACACATACTTCAGTAACTTGTGGATCCTACATATTGCATAGCCCCAGTCTGCTGGAGTGTGTTGAGCTCCAGTGAAAGTGTGTATTTGTGTTCATTACTGGACTGTCAGTTTCAGTTTGCATGAGTGAGTGTACCTGTGTATTGCTGGACCCCAGTGAAGGCCTGTTGCAGTGTGTCTGCTGCAGTGGGGCTCTGGGTGGAGTATGGCGGCAGGCTATTGGTGTACACAGCTTCCACTGGGTGTCCGTTGGGCTGGGGGGCGATTCCGGTGAAGCCGTTAACGATGGGGGTCACTATGCTGGGCACGGCGGAGGATGCCAGGTTAGCCGGCGGAGAACTCAGTCCTGCAGGAATACACACTGACCTCAGACGACTGCAATACACTCGTCAAAGACATGACTAAGCAGTTAAAGTGCTTCTATTCTACATTTTACATGTTCAATTTGTATTGTATGTAACAATAACAGACATGATTCATGTTCTACTATATATTCTACATTGCTCCCTTAGAATTAAACAGACTTTTACATCATCAGAAAAAAACATTTGCTGAAGTGAAAGTGGATGATAAGGAATTAACAACCTTGCAGAACTTGAGCACATTCTCCCCTGTGAGTGTATTTTTTGTCCCATCCCTGATCAATTCTACACATGCCATTCCTAATCAATTCTATTTGTCCCATCCCTGATAAATTCTACACATGCCATTCCTAATCAATTCTATTTGTCCCATCCCTGATAAATTCTACACAAGCCATTCCTAATCAATTCTATTTGTCCCATCCCTGATAAATTCTACACAAGCCATTCCTAATCAATTCTATTTGGGCCGTCCCTAGTAAATTCTACACAGGCCATCCCTAATAAATTCTAATTAGGTTATCCATAATAAATTCTGTTTGGACCATTCCTAATAAATTCTATTTGGGTCACCCCCTACTAAATTATATTATGGCCATCCCTACTAAATTGTACTTGGGCCATCCCTGATACATTCTATTTGGACCATCCCTAATAAATAATACTTCTGCCATCACTAATAAATTCTACACATGCCATCCCTAATAAATTCTATTTGGTTTATTCTGTAATACATTCTACTTGGGCCATCCCTAATTAATTCTATTTAGGCTATCCCTAATACATTCTTCCCTACAATCCCTAATAAATTCTATTCTGGCTATGTCTAATAAATGATTTCCAGACAATCCCTTATAAATTCTATTCAGGCTATGCCTAATAAATTATTTCCAGACAATCCCTAATAAATTCCATTCAGACTTATTAAATACCATTTTTCCATCCCTACTGTCCAGCACAGTTTGGTCATTTCCCTGCTCAGACTCACCTGGTTCAACTCATTAGTAAACTACCACATTTAATGAGTGTGCTTGAGTAGGGGGTCTTCTAAACTGTGCTGGACACAGGTCTTCCAGGACTGAAGAAATGTGCAACTGAAGTATAATCAATGTCACATTTCTCAGTCTGAAGTGACTGTGTCTATAACCCACTTTTTTCATTAATGCGGGAACGTGCTGTGAGGAATGTGCAGGAGCAGCTGTGCAGATGGAGAGTGAGCTCTGAGAAAGGAGTGTGAGGAGTGGGTCCCTGAGGGCACCGCTGGGGTAAAAGAATGTGTAATGGAAGTGTGTGATGATACGTGCCAGACGACAGCCAAACCTAAGTCACAGGTAAGGTTCAATGTGAGCGGACCTGACGAAGGGCCGCAGTGTGGTCAGTGGGGCTGGACAGATTGTGGGTATATTTGAGAGTGTTTGACTGTGAGATTGCACTGGCTAATGCTAGAGACATTAACTGCTCCGCATATCAGGACCACTTGTCTTTGTTGTCAGTCAAACCAAGGAGAAGCGGGAGACTATGCTATACCAGTGGCTAAATAGCCTGAGGAAAAGTGTATATACACACACACACACACACACACACACACACAAACACGCAGACACACTTTTTACGGCGCTGGTGACAGGGCAATTGTCTCTTGCTGAACTTTGTAATGATGCAATGCTGGTGCAATTTTCGAGGCAGAAGCACAATGTCATGCTACTGAGTGAAGGGTATGATGCTGAGAGTGAGAGACAGAGAGAGTGAGAGAGAGATACAGCCAGAGGAAGATAGAGAGAAAAAAGAAAGCGAGAAAAACATTTTGAGGGAGATAGTGGTGGAGAAGAGAGAGGTAGTGCGGGGAGAAAGAGATAGATTGGTAGAGTAAGGGGGAGAAAGGGAGAGAGATTAAGGTGAGGAAAGAGAGACAGTGAGAGAAGGAGAGAGAGAGAAGGATTGAGGTGTGAGAGATATATTGTTGGGGGGAGGATAGAGAATGAAATTTTTTTTATTCAAACCAAGCAACCTTCATTTCATCTCACTGTAACCCCACCCTCCATTTTGCACATCCACAAAAACTAACATCATTTCCCCCTTCGCCCCAAGGACTGATCAACATCTCACCCTCCACCAGGATCCAGAAATATTTTGTAACACCATTCCTCTTCAAATACATCCAGACTTCTCGCCCTGATTAGTGCAGTAAACTGGGGTAACACTTCCTGCCACATGCATTTTCCAATTTGTTCCTCCCTGACTTGTAAATTACTAGCTTTGCTTGTCCCACAATAAAATTAAGCAGTTTCCACTTTTTCCTGTCCTTCCTGGTGTGTATCCCGGCCTGACGATATGAGCTTGTGCCCCAAAAGCACATTTGCAAGCACGGCTTAAATAGAACCTTCCAAACTGACCGCTTCTCCCTTGCCAACCCAAGTTCCTCTCTCCAAACAGCGTCAACCCTCCAACTTTAACCTGCTTTATTTAACAGTTTGATACAACATGTGTACAAGGTTTTTCCTGCAACCATGTGTAGGTTAATCGCCTGCAGTCCATTAACGTCCAATAAGGGTCAACCTCATGTCCACTAGGTCTGATGTGAGCCCTGTTTTTGGAACGGGATCTGGACTGTCGAGCCCTGTATTTCCACTCCATTTCCAGTCTTCCTCTTCCTCCTGAAGCAGATTCCAGTCTTCCTCTTCCTCCTGAAGCAGATTCCAGTCTTCCTTGTTCTCCTGAAGCAGATTCCAGTCTTCCTTGTTCTCCTGAAGCAGATTCCAGTCTTCCTCTTCCTCCTGAAGCAGATTCCAGTCTTCTTCTTTCACCCTGAAGCAGATTCCAGTCTTCCTTGTTCTCCTGAAGCAGATTCCAGTCTTCCTCTTCCTCCTGAAGCAGATTCCAGTCTTCCTCGTTCTCCTGAAGCAGATTCCAGTCTTCCTCTTCCTCCTGAAGCAGATTCCAGTCTTCCTCGTTCCTCCTGAAGCAGATTCCTCAGTCTTCCTCTTCCTGCTGAAGCAGATTCCTCAGTCTTCCTCTTCCTCCTGAAGCAGATTCCCGTCTTCCTCTTCCTCCTGAAGCAGATTCCTCAGTCTTCCCACTTGTCCAGTATGATTGGATATACCTTAGGCCCAGGAAAAAAGTAAAGGCCTGGGTGTCTTGCAAGCCTGGTCCAGCCAGTTCCACCAAGTGTTTAACTTTGACAACACTGGCACATTGTCCGAGTGAGGCCAAGCACCTCCTCCTCCTCTCTGTCTAGTCGCATACTTTTATCAGTGGCTCCTCCAGTAGGATGCACTGCAGTCCCGCAGCCTTAAACAATCTCCACCACTTAAACAGCAGTAATCCATTCAGGCGTAGTTGCTTACAGTCCATTTGAAATAAAGCAGTGTCCAATCCCAAGCCTTCGTTTTTCTAAGAATGACCCGTGTCACCTTCCTCCACACCAGTTCTCCTGAGCTGAATAAACTGAATGTAAAAAGAGGTGACCAGACCTTGTCCACCTTCTTCTTTCTGCTAAAAAGCCCATGCTGTGGGACCCAGTGGAGCCAGTCCCAGGAAAAGTCTATGAAAATGGCCTGCAGGTGTGCCAACAGTGCTACAGGAGGATCCGCACAACACAAGCGATGCTACAGTGTCGAGGCTGCCAAATATTTCATGATCAACACTCTGCCTCCACAAATACAGCTGTGAATGGATCCATTTCCATCTGTCCAACCTACTATTCATTCCCAGTTTTTCTGCTGTGTTACCTCATCTCCCAGCCAAACTCCCAAATACTTAATTCCCCCACTTCTCCACTCACTGCCCCACTGCAAGGGCTTCACTCGTCCCCCAGTTCACCTCAGCAACAGGTAAGAAGCCATAATTACTTACAATGGACCCTCGGTTGTCAATATCCTTTTGGGGGGAGGATAGAGAGATAGTGATTGAAAGAGAGTAGGGCTGCAACAACGAATCAATCTAATCGATAAAAATCGATTACTAAAAGAGTTGGCAACGGATTTCATAATGGATTCGTTGTGTTGTGCAATGCGGAGACGTTTGATTATTAAAAAATAAAAACTTTAGTTAAGCATGGAGCACTGTCTCTCTCGCATGCACGGATGCTAGCAGTTAGCGCCTCACAGACAGGGCGGAGCAAACATTTAAACAAATGAGCGAAGGAAGATAAATCCGTGCGTTTCACACTGAATACACAGAAAAAGTGTGTTAACGGCAAAATATGCAAAGCGACATGGCATGGGAGCAGCACGGCAATGATCCAGCACCTGAATGATCCAGTCTGATGAGGAGGAAGTTTTGAGTTGTTTTTTCGGAAAACAAGACATAATTTCTTATGCTATTTCATATGTCTAGTCTTGATTTAAGATTTTTTAGATATTTGGACTGAAAACAGGACAAAACTGAGAGAGAGAAAGAGAGAGCGATTGTGAGAGAAAGATTGAGGTGTGAGAGAGAGGGGGAGGAAAGAGAGAAAAAGAGATTGTGAGAAAGAAAGATTGAGGTGTGAGAGAGGGGGGGATAGGGAAAGAAGGAGAGAGAGAGATTGTGAGAGAGAAAGATTGAGGTATGAGAGAGAGGGGAAGTAAAGAGAGAGATAGGGAAATAAGGAGAGAAAACAATAGAGGGAGGGAGAGAGAAAGATTGAGGTGTGAGAGAGAGGGGAAGTAAAGAGAGAGATAGGGAAAGAAGGAGAGAGAACGAGAGAGGGAGGAAGAGAGAAAGATTGAGGTATGAGAGAGAGGTGGAGGAAAGAGAGAGAGGACAGAAATAGAGATTGTGAGAGAGAAAGATTGAGGTGTGAGAGAGGGAGAGAGAGAGAGGGAGGGAGAAAGAAAGATTGAGGTATGAGAGAGAGATTGTGAGGGAAGGATGGAGAGATATCTTGAGGGGGAGGAAAGAGATATAGTGAGAGAAAGAGAGACAGAGAATTAAAAAAGCTAACCAATGAGTCGCAAAGAAAGCCGGCAGATTTCTGAGTGGACGGGTGAATAAGTGGACGAGTGAATAAGTGGACGAGTGAATAAGTGGACGGGTGAATAAGTGGACGGGTGGAGCAGTAGCTGTATAATTCATAATGAACTGTATAATTGACGCCACATTATTCAGTCTGAAGCAACTGTGTCTATAACCCACTTATTTTTACCAGCATGTGATCGTGCTGTGTGAAGAGTGCGCGAGAGCAGCTGTGGAGATAGAGAGCGATCTCTGCGAGAGGAGTGTGATGGGTGGGTCCCTGAGGGCCGGCTCTCAGTCTTCTCATGACACTCACGTTGTCACGGAAACTAGGGGGTGAAGGCCTGTCACCGGCATGAGCTGCCGCTTACCTAAGACGGCCAATCAGAGAGGTCGCAGGCTGGATCTACATGCACGCTGTGGCACATGAATATGCTAATATTGATGCTTTGATGCATATACAGTCAATGCAGTGCGCATGAATCACACGCTGCACTCACTGGCCACTTTATTAGAAACACCTACCATGTACCTCCAGCTTGTGTTCAGCCCAACTGTTGATGCACAGATTGCTATCAACTGTGGTCAGTTTCTGACCAGACAGCTGCTGTAGGATCGATGCTTTCAGATGGAGGATGGAGTCGAGCAGCAACACCACTGTGCCTGATGCACTACCCTGTCAGTGACACTGCTGCGCTGAGAACGATCCCCCATTGAAAATAACATCTGGCCAGTCCTGAGGTCAGGAAATGACCCATGATGAAAGAGGTTGATTGTTCATGACAGCAGAGGGGTCTAGTTAATGGTGGGGAAGAGTAAAGAAGGCATTCTAATGAAGAAGATGGTGAGTGTATAATAAAGGTAAACTATGCTACATCATTTTAGCACAAGTGTATCAGTAGTAATTTCATGCAATATGTACAACACAAAACTACTGTTCGACCAGAACCAAAACTGACCAGTGCTGGTTGT
Source organism: Lepidarchus adonis (assembly GCA_037576955.1). Taxonomy (NCBI): domain Eukaryota; kingdom Metazoa; phylum Chordata; class Actinopteri; order Characiformes; family Lepidarchidae; genus Lepidarchus; species Lepidarchus adonis. The sequence continues at coordinate 31,571,883 of JBBIGC010000041.1, read as the reverse complement.
AAAGAAATAATTGGCCACTTCCCTACACATAACATCATTGTAAGCTTTGCATTGCATTTTATAATTGAACTAATGTTTTCAGACATAATTTAATGTGAGGCGATGTAGATCTCTTACTGAGAGCATTTGGTGACCTTCCTATACTACATATGCGTTTTCATCCTGACTGTCTGTTTACATATAAATGTTGGGCAATTGCTATACATTTATTTAATTCTTGATTAGTTTGTCTTGATTTATTTGATTACTTGTCTGTTCGTTTGTGCGCAATTCAGTTCAACTCAGATAAACTTAATTCAGTTCAACTCAGATAAACTCAATTCAGTTCAACTCAGATAAACTCAATTCAGTTCAACTCAGATAAACTCAATTCAGTTCAACTCAGATAAACTTAATTCAGTTCAACTCAGATAAACTCAATTCAGTTCAACTCAGATAAACTTAATTCAGTTCAACTCAGATAAACTCAA